>WYDF02100565.1:0-10638 GCA_009867245.2 Adranes taylori | reverse complement strand
ATTAGTTTCCGATGTTTCTGTTGGTGCATTTTTTTAGTAGTTCTTCAAAACACTAAAATTAAAAATGAAATAAAAATTTATAAGCGAATAGGCAAATTAGCTAACAACGTCAATTACATAACATGTTATGCAGCAGCCAACTTGCAAAGTTTTATTCGTTTCATTCTTATGTGTTGACTATTGGGGAGAAACCGCCAGATGTTTATCACAAATATATCAAGATTTGTATTAGAAATAAACTATTAGTTTATCAGCGAGTCCTGAAACCAGTATAGACTTACGGGCTTTGATATGAAATTTTACCATAGAAAACAAGTATGCGGGGCTCCCAGTATTTTAGGACTGAGTACTATGGAATTATGAGTACTATGAAACATTGTGTATGATTCTTCTTATGCGTGGACAAATTTTTTTTTGTCTTGATTTTTGTCAAGTAGTTTCGTTGAGAACAATGAATGACGCAATTAAGAACATTCTCAGGCGTTCTACAACCAGAGGTTCTACAAACATAGAATTCTTTCAATATTTAGAAAATCAATCCTTACTACCTTAGTCCGAGAAGACCAAACCTCTTAAGCTTATGCGACAATTAAGCTTAAGTTAAGAATAATTTGAATGTAAAGCAAACTGTAATAGTGTGTAGCCACATTAGTGCTTTGAGCAACTTATACTATAATATTGCGCAAGTAACTGTAATAATGCTGTAATAACTGTGATAATACATGTGACTGTAATAATCTCTACGCAAGTAACTGTAATTATTTAAGTTATATTCAAACTGCTTATTAAGTGCATAATAAAAAACACATTTTCTAACATCAATAGTTTTATAACAGAATGGGGTCATCCTTAAAGACTAAATTAAAGGTGTCGAATATATCGTCGTTACCATGTTAAACTATTGAATGCTAAAATGATTTTTATATTCACCACTTTTCGCCACTTTGCATTGGACGTAACTTATATTACGGCAACTTTTTTAATTTTTAGCAGCCTTAGAATTCCAAATAGAACTATATATAGTAAAGCATCGAATATGCCCTATCTTTCATAACTTCTCAGTAAAAACCTTTTTTTAATATCCATCTTTTTCATAATCAATACTTTAACATGGTAACGACGATATGGTTACAAACTTTTAAGAATCGCTTAGGTTTGACAGTTGAATATCTATGAGGTATCCAGATTAGTTTTTCATGATGAAAATTTCGGTGATCCAATTTTTATTTATTTGTATAAAATGGAAACTTTGATGGCTTCAATTTAAACTATTGAAGGCGGTGTTTTAAAACTACCGTCTAAAATGTGTGTAACAGAAGTCTATTTCTCTTAATTTTGTGATATGGAGACTTCAACAGCTTGAATTTCAACAATTTAAGGACAGCTTTATCAAATTTTGAACTAACCGTTTTCTTAATAACATTTAAGCGTTTACTTGCTAAGAGCTAACCAGACGTTTAGGAAATTAATATGAATCTGGGCATTTGATTCTCGATTGATTTATTCATATGAAAATTTTTCTGCAATACTTATAATCATTATGAAAGTAATTCTAAAGACCCTACATAAACAATCGAAACGGTTTTCTGTTATGTGCTAAAGTTTTATGACCTGACAGATATATTACATTCTTTTCACCATGAAATCACATCTCATCCATAAATCCACCTCATATGATAAGTTGCACTTCACAGAAATTTCTGTTTTTAAATTAGGGAAATGAACATTAGTGGATTGATAAAAGGATCATCAAAATGATTTAATGATTTAATCTTTTTCCAGGTTTGCATTGTGTTACACGCTGCGCTATCCATTGGAAACGGCGGCGGTGGAAATAACAGTGGAGGCCTTTCAAATAGTGGAAATCTCCAGTCTCAGGTTTTCACCTCATACTCGACTACCACGTTGCAAGCTGCGCAAAGAGCGACACCATTAACAGCAGCCTGTAGTCCAGATGGCGAAGACGGTGTATGTTTAGCCCAGATTACCATCCCGTCTTCCTGGTGGCCTCCTTTACCTTCACCTGATAAGGATGGCCGTATGGGAAAATTTACTAAGACACCACCGAGACTTGTACAGGTAAGTAAATTTGTCCAAACGATCTAAACTAGTAAAACATATAGTAAGTTTATGAAGGCTTTGAAACTTGCAGTGGTTATATTTTAAAGGTTATATAATATATAATCTAAATAATTATTTGTGTCGCAGCTAATTAATTAGCCTATATGTAGTTATTTTCTTTAGTTTGTTTCAGAAAGTTTGTTTTTAATTTAAACTTCCATTAAATTACATTTAAAATGTTGAAGTTGAATCAGAAAAACTCTTTAGAAATCACTTCTGCTCCTACGGATTAAGAAAGAGACTAATGACATTAAATTTCTTATTTGGCTTTTAGTAAGTTATTTTTCGTTTCTTTGAGTATTTAAGTTCCGCAACAAATACGAAAACAATCTGTTTACTTTAAAGTAAAATGTTTTTAAATAAGCCTTTCAAGTGTATTTTATTTATTCTTCTCATCAGAAAAATAATTATAAAAGCATTTAACGTTTCGGAGATCTCTTCCTGCGTCGGAAACTGAGTTTTATTTGTTTTTGTGACATGTTAAAACTTAGAAAATTATATAATATACAAAATACTTTATGCATTATAAAAAGTTATAATTTCAATCAACAGCTGTATGACGGGTTGAGAGTTTTTTGGCAAATTCTACGGATTATGTTTTTGACGGATTCAACGGATTCTATGGATATATGTTTAAACTTTGATTTTTGTTATTCTCTTTTTTTTGTATTATACTTTTAGTTAAGTTTGAATTTATGTCATTTTTTCTTTGCAATTTGATTTTTTAATGTGTTATATTTAAAATATTGTTGTAAATTTTAGATAAGTGTTGGATGTCTGTTTTACTATTTTCGTCTCAGTTTATTTAAATAATAAAACAGACATCCAACACTAATCTAAAATTTACAACAATCTTCTTATGTTTTAGTTTGTGTTGTTTTTTCATCACTCAATTTAAGGATTTAGATTTCTATTAATGGATTCATTTTCATGAGGATTGTTAATTTGTATGTGCCAATAAAAGTTACAAGCTTAATCCTAGAGCTTTCCGTACTCGAATCTCAGAATGTATGAATTTATTTAAGATAAAAATAGTTCAAACGTTTCACAATAAAGTATTTGGCAGTCTCGTCAATTTATTACGGCGTCCTTTCTTAGCACATTGATGCGACTTGAAAATACCTTATCTTCAAAATGAGAAGTTGAAATAGACTGAAAGACTTTAAGGAATACTGGAGGAACATAACAATGTGAAACTAACCTTCCTACTAGACAACTTTTCAATAAATTCAACGACTGAAAAAGCTAAATTTATTGATATAAAGTTAAAGTGTCTTAAAGTTTAGAATAATAGATGAACAAGTGAGTGATCTGAGGTTCGTCACTCAACACATGTCTATCAAACAATTACTATTATCAAATTCTATATGATGTTTGCGATAAAAATTATATATTTTATTGTATTTTGTTATAGGTATCTTATTCGATACAAGAACCAAAACCAAATGAAATAGGATGTGAACCCCAGTTTCAATTACAACCTACAACATTATTAGGATTAATACCATTAGTTCCGGCGAAAGCTGCTTACAAGGAATATCAACTTTTAGAAACATTAAGAATTCTAGTACCCAATCCGCCTTTGTTCCCATTGTCGCGAATACATATTCCTGTATTCATAGAGAAGAATAAAGCTGCTACAGTAACATCAGTTATTGTAAGGTAAATTTTACTATAGAAATCCTGGAATACAATCTCACATGTTGTAGATCTCTCAACTCCGATATCCTATTTCCATTCTTTCCACCTCTCCTATTTTTCATATACATCTCATACTTCAGCTTCATCCATTATTATGTTTCTAACACATACACACAGAATATTGGTTCTCATTTTTACTGATTTCCCAAAAGATGGGGGACATCTTTAACAAACCCTGTTTGCGTCTTTGATAGTACCCCTTTCTCCTTCATCTTCATCCATTTTCCTTTCCGTTTCCAATCATTCTATTCATTATTCTTTTAAACAACCTAGACATATCATTCATAACTGTCCCTCCTATATAACTTTCTACACACTTCCTATTCCCTACATTGATACACCGGATTGATTTCCTCCTGGTTTCATTCTTCAGGTATTCTGTCTTTTCCATACTATACTTGATTTATTTATACCTTTTTAATCCACTCTTATTTAAACAGCCCTATATTTTAGTCAGCAACCTGTCCGATTCTGGTGCACTTTTTTCATGCTCAATATTTCCTCAAACATGTCTTCCACCCTTATGTCCTCCAAAGTCTCTTTCTATAATTTATTCGCATGTACACCATCTTCCATTATATTTCTTGCCTCATTCATTTCATCTTTCACTTCTTTCTTACATTTTTCCTCCCACTTTCTCAGCTGTATCATACATTTTTCTGTTCCTACACAAATGACACCCCTTTCCCTCAGATAATAATAATATAATATAAACCTTTATTGGCATAAGTATTTACAAACACAACTCAATATATACATCAATATTTACATCACAACCTTAATCAACCTTTCCTTTCCCTCAGATATTTCTACACCACATTCTCATTCTGTACCTCGTTGATTAGTTCTCTCTCATATGTATCATTCTTCTCCTTACATCTCATCTTCTCTATTCACCATTCATTTGTCTCTTTGTTGAATTCATCCCAAGGTGTTTCTATTAATATTATCGGCACTATTAATATTTTTTTCTGAAAGATTAAGTTTTTTCTTGTTGGAAATAGGGCTTATCTCCACTTTATTAACACTATAGGAATTGCTTTTAATACTAATACTAATAATAATAGAAACCTTTATTGGCATAAGCATTTACAAAACAACTCAGTATATACTTCAATATTTACATCACACCGTAATCAAATAATAAAAAATCAAATCAATTAAACTTAAATCTAAACTTATTATAATGCAATAATCTTCTAAAATACACTTCATAATCCCTTATCCCTACAATTTCCGCCCTTATTCTATTTTTCCACTCTCTCCCCCCTTTCCTCCACTTCCCTTTTTCTATTCCTTTCCCTGCCTCCTATGTCTTTTCTCTCCCCTCACCGTCCCTTTCTTTATAACTACCTCCACCTGATCCCTTATGGATGAAATGATCTGATTTTTTTTCTGAAAGATTAAGTTTTTTCTTGTTGGAAATAGGGCTTATCTCCACTTTATTAACACTATAGAAATTGCTTTTAATAATATTGGTAATAATTACCATTACTTTTACTACCATTCCTCTTTTTACCTATACAGAGAAGAAAATTCTAAAGGAAATGTGATATAATATAATATCTTTTCAGTTTTTCTATAATATTTGCATGTGTACATCTAAAAATATTTTCTACAATGAAAAAAAAAATAGGAGCAGTCGGAATATAAGAAGTCATGTTGCGACAGCCATTCATCTTCGCAAATATATGTAAGAATATTTTACAATTTCCACAGTTTTGGAGTTACATTGGTTAAACATGAACTAGCGTCGAGTACTATAAACATCATTCTGCGTCGAGTACACTTTTGTTAGCTGTTTTTTAACTTTCGGATTCCATTTTGCAATGTTACAGCGGTACAACGTGATATACTTCTGTAACACAGAAATAATTCGCATGTAGTGTATGCTAAAATTTACTTTATTTTTGTTTAGAATTCACTTGAATTTTGTAAATCGTATTTCTGGATTTTATTACCAAATATAGAGTAATTTAAACAAAGTAAAAGAAAAAATTTGCGCAAAAATATTTGCACAGTACATTCGGTTTCGACTAAAAGAAAATTGGCGGAAAAAGCGATCTATCTTTTCTTTTTCTAGGTAATACTGACTGATGCTAACAATTCTGCACATATTTGATAACAAAGTTCAAATCATCAATAATATCATTAATTTTGATTAAAGATGAAAATTTGGGTCTTAATTTTTATTTTCTATTGGATGTAATTTTATATCTTTATCAACGGAGTTGCCCGGTTGTTGGAACCGTAGTAAATAAAAAATTTACTTTTTAGACGGCAGTTGAGCTGTGCATGGCAATAACTATGCAAGCCTTACTTTTTGGGGTCATAAATATCTTGTAGGCCATCGGGAGCAGACTATTCGCCCGGTAGTTTTTGAGTTCTTCAATATCGCCCGTCTTGTGTATCAGAATGATATATGCATTGTTCCACGAATGTTTTTGCCTGTTATATATATACACTCAGTATAGACGTCTGTTCGGATTTTGTAGATCTTAGGCCAGCGACTTTTATTAAATCTACACTTATTCCATCATCTCCTGTTGCTTTATCACCTTTTATTGCCAGGGTGGCGTTTTCCACTGTCACTAGAACCTCCGGGACTCCAATGTCATCATGAATGACCAGAAAGATATCCAGAATTATCCTTTGATTGTATTGCAATACGTTTTCTTTAATTCGTTTACGAATTGTTTTGCACAATTCTATGTGTTCTATTTCTTGGGCACTGGTTTTTAAGGACTGTTTGAGTCGCCACCGTTTTTCTTTAAAGAGCTTAGTTTGATCGCTGATCCTAAAATCGTGTGTGTAGTTTAGAGCACCACCAAAGAGGTTAGCCACAGTTCTTCAAATACACCATCAATATTTTTCGGCTCTGCTAAGAGTTCAAATCTCTTTCCTATGTTTTCTTGGAATTTTTTTTCTTTCAATCTTAGCTTTTCGATGTTGATTGAGGTGATGTTTTCTAATGTCATCAATTTAACTCTCTCAATTTTTGTCCTTAATTATGGTACTACAGTCTCTCAATTTTAGTACTACAGTCCTTAATTATGGATATATTTTTGACAAGGATATAATCCATTTTATTTTTGGTGCCATTTCTTCCTCTCCATGTCCATTTTTTGTGTGGTTTTTCTTGAATAAAGTATTGGCTACGTATAAAGACTTGAATTCAGCGAATTCAACCAATCGATTGTTACAGTTGCCACACCCGTATTCGCCAACAATAGTGTCCGTATCTAGCCTCGTGCCGACCTTAGCATTCAAATCGCCCATCACGATCTTATATTCTTATTTCTTCGTAATAAGTTGTAGTTGGAGCATACACAAAATTTGAAGTTGGTAATGTTTGTTTAAGTTAATTAAATGTTTTGCCACACGATCTGATGTGCTATCGAGCCGATAATCAGATGTTTAATATGTTTGTTTATTAAGAACCCTACTCCGCTTGTTCGGCCAGTTCTAGTACCACGAATTAAAATAGACGACCGCTTTTCAAAATTATGATACTCTCGCTTTGTGTTCTGATGTCAGATGAACCCAGTATATCTCAATTCAAATTTTCTAATAGTTGTTCCAACTCTAGCGAGTAAAGGCAAAATTACAAAAACATAACACCATGTTATCCTGAAATATGCAAAAATAGATAAATAGATACAGATCACGTATTTCCAATTTTTTACTTTTTCTTCCTGAATTTCCTTTTTTCTTGGATTCCACATTAGCTACTGAAGATCTGGAATCACAACATATTTTTGGTAATGCTAGTTACTATTGTCTAAGGATTTAAACAAATCTTGTACAACTCCTAGCCGCTATTCAAATTTGGATTTTTCACTTTTTGGGTAGTTTTTGCGATGACTACCGTAATAATTAACCTTATACAAATTATCAGCAGGAAAAAACCAAACTAACAATTGTTGCAAAACTTTAAATGTTCACTCTAAAAACTATTTTGACAAATGTCAAAATATATGATTTTAACTTCCAGCGGCTACTAGATTCACTTTTTCCATGGTTAATTTAAATAAATAACTACTGATATATTTAATTTCATTATTTCAATAATCCATTAAAAACTAAAATCGTACACTTATTTTGGAACGGAGGGAGTATATATTTATAAGATATTACAGAGACTGGTGATTTTTTAAATCATTCTTGTACTGAGTGATATCTAATTGAGATACATTTCTAGTATTATACTGCTAAGACTAATTTCTAGAGAAAGCTTATCTTTATTATTGAGATCATATAAAGTTACTTCAAAAATGTAAGTATCAATTATTGTTAAAAGGTTTTGATTTTTCTAAGCATACCTGCAAGAATTTCTATGTGGTATGTCAAAAATTATTCTTTTAATATTCTTTTGTTGTATGATAAATAAATAATCTCTCGATCGCCGGTGATTGACTCCACACAATTATGTTATCATATATATGATCATATACTAACGCCTAATAAACATCTAAAGAAAATTAGTTGTGGAAGATCATGTTTTAAATTTACTTAGCGAAAGTAGCTTTAGCAAGTAATACATAATCCGTAAGTAATATATTCTAATCCGTTTCAGTAATAAGCTTTAGGAAAGACACAAACTTAAGCCCTTTTTCTCGCGCATCGGAGATATAATCCGTTTAAGTAATAAGGTTTAGAAAAGAAACAATCTTTCGTATTTTTATTACACGTTGCCAATGGATGTAAAAGTTTTTAAACAGATTTTAGTAACGCTTCAAATATTCAAACGAACATATATTCATAAACGTAATCTGGTTTATAAAGTATACGGAGAAAAGTTCTTAAAATCCATATTTGATGACAATTCTATTATATGCTTTTCTTTTTATTCCAAGTACTTATATATGTATGAATATACTTATATACATCGTATTTCGGGAATACGATACAGAAAGTTGTATAACGACTAAAATTTGAATAAAATATTGTTTGTCCCTGAGGAATATCTAATACTTATATAACGTTTTGATATAAAAAGAAATCTTAATGAAATCTTCGTGAGATTGAATGATTTAATTAATGAATATACTAGAGTTACGCTAATTATTATATTTACTTTAATAATTCAATTTTCTCCTAAGTTTGCAACTAAGACGAAATTGATTTGTGGTTAAATATGTAGGGCAATTATAGTGTTTACCAAGAGGTATTACTGTTATTGATTATTGACGACTGTAGGGCAGCTACGAGATAACGCTAGCGTTGGAAAAACAAAGTGTTATTCTCAATCTGTCAACTTACCCTACTACCCTAGAGCACCGAGTAACAATTGTATAAAATTTTTCGTGTTTCGGTGCTGAACCAAAGATCGCATGGATATGCTCGTTCTGTCCAGTCTGCCGAAAACAATCCGAAACCAGAGCAGGCTACACTCTGGTTGACAATAGGATTGTTTCTATGCTATAATCTAACTATGATCCTATGCTATAATGCTATAATCTGGGCGTCTTATCCCTCGAAACGGCGATGTGCACTGCTCACCATGTTTGTGTGACTTAGCGCCGCGTCACTTTTTGTGGGGTTACGTGAAGGGAAACATCTAGGCCAATCATTGAAATGTGTGAAAACTGGTGAATTTTATGAACCGGGTTGATGTTACTAGAAATGAACGTGCTTACATGAGACACTTCTTTTTTACTTCATCAGATAAAGAGAGCAACATTTACTGCGATTACTTTCGCAGACAGTTGACTTGGTTTACCACAATAATTTGTCTCTACTAGTTGCCAAATTTAGTATCGAATATGACCAAAGGGATTGGCAACTATTTATTGCACAAATCTTAGAGTTCCAGAGATTTATCCCTGAAAAATTTCTTTACCTCTTAAATAAACGTAATCAGCAACCACATAATATTGTAATTTTGTGTATTAATCTCATGCTTAACCTTAAAATTTATGTTCTAACTTATTTCTTAAATATCTTTACCTCAGTTTTTGTCGTAGTAGTAATAAATAATTCCGTACGTGTCTCATTCGCATAAGCTTATATGAAAGTTTGCAATGTAACAAAAATTTTAAATCCGTAAATAAAGTTGTATATTACATACGAAATATACCCTATTAATATATTTTTCCGTCAAAGTTTATACGATTTTTCCCGATATTAAACCTATAAATTTTCTGCAGTGCTACATCTAAGTAGCAATAAATTGTTTACTACCGGAAACGGGGATTTCTCCTAACATCAAATTAACGGTTACAGATAGCTTATATAAAGTTTCCCAGTAAGCATCAATAACTTATGATTTATATTAAATATAAAAATCATATATGAAATTATGAAAATAATTATATATGTTCACAGCTCGTTTTAGTGTTAATTTTTTAACATTTATAGGTTTATCTGATTAATTTTTTTATTAAACTTTTGAGAAGTCCTCTTCTTATAATTATTCAACGTGTGCATTCTTTCGCCTTGGCAGCACTATTATAAATTGATAAATATTATTTTAGACGAAATCTATATTCTAATAGAATGTTCTTCTTACATAATTGTTCTACTAGAATCTGTTCTGTGCTAATAGAATGTGTCTTATAAGAAACTAATAGAATGTGGTTCTCGTGCCGACCTTAGTATTTTGTAAGATTACGGTTTTGAAATTAATAGTTTTTACTTTCCTGTTGCTTTGTTTAGTGTTTTTGAAAAGTTTCTGTTATCACAATTTCGTAATTGAGATTTTCTACGTCAATATAGGTTTATTTCTAATATATATATATATATATATATATATATACATACATCAACCCGGTTTAATATATATATATATATATACATACATTTTGTATACTTACC
>WYDF02100554.1:0-10639 GCA_009867245.2 Adranes taylori | reverse complement strand
GGACGTTCGTCATAAAAGAGTGACTCTATATATAATTTCCAGACTTTTAGTAGCTCCGATGTATCAGCTACTATTTTGCCATTATATATTATGTATTGTGGTGCCTTGTTTCGTTGTATTGTAATGTTCTTAATTTGTTTGTACATGTTGTAATAGTCATACTTCCTTTCAAGTTCTTCGATTTCTTTACACCTCTCTCTCAGCCATTTCTCTATGGCTTCTCTTATCTTTCCTCTAATTGTCCTGTGTATTTGATGATGTTTATCCGGATCCTTATTTTTGTAGTTTCTTCTGGTGTCCATTAGTTGCAGAATTTTATCTGTCATCCATTACTTCTTTTTATTGTAAGTTCTTTTCAGATGTTCTTCGCATTTATTACTTATGATCTGCTTAATTTTGTTCCACTTGTCTATTGGGTCTTCTTCTGATGCTGTTATGTTCAGAATTTCTGTTTTAAGTGTATTTGCAATCAAAGTTCTTGTGTTTTTGTCTTGAAGTTTACTAATATCCTTCCTGTTGTTAGTAGCCTCGTTGTTAATTTTCTTCAGCTTCATTTTTATTATACCTACTAGGAGATTATGATCACTGGGGACGACGGCGCCCGGATATGTCTTTACTGATTTAATAGCATTATGGAAGCTTTTCTGTATGGTGATGTAACCTATTTTATTGCGCACTATATGTTCTGGAGAATCTGCTGGAGATCTCCAAGTGTATAATCGTCTTGGTGGCAGTTGAAATAAAGTGTTACATACAACCATCTGGTTTTCTTTGCAGAACTATACTAGTGCCAATTCCAAACTTTCCCACTATGTCGTCTTCTGATTCATTCCCAAGCTTCGCTTTAAAATCGCCCATAATTATCGTGACCTTATCGTACTCTTAATGGATTTCATGTGATCTTTTAGCTGGTCATAGAATTCTTCGATAAGTTCTTCGTCTTTATCAACGGTAGGAGCATATATTTGTTTTATGTTTATGTCCATAGGGGTTGCGTGTATTTGCAAAAGGAGCATTAGGTCAGAGTATGGTATAAAGGTTTTTACATATTTTTGGATCTCTCTCGTGACTATTATGCCTACGCCATTCCTGTGTCGGGGGTCAGTGTTACCCGAATAATATATTTCATATATTTCACCATATTTCGCTAATTCCCATTATTTGGATGTTAAGTCTTATCATTTCTTTGGCAATATTGTGGATCTTTCCACTTTCGTACATACTTTGTACGTTCCAGGTTGAAATCTTAAGGCACCCGGGGATTCTTCGCACCCTCTACCCATTGAAGGGCTGCCGGCGACTGAGGGCCGTTTGTGATATTTTTTCTGTCATTTAAATACTACGGAGTTATAATGAGGTGGTTTCCCCTTGCCTTCCTCATCGCTGTGTAAGTGCCGATACAGTTGTTCCAACCATGCCATTTAGTGTCTGATTCTCAACTAATGAAGATCTAATTGATTTCTTTGCTTCAGGTCAGTTTTGAACAACCAGTTGTTCAGTGCCAGTTTTGGTCCGCCACGGATATTTCATTTCTCCGGTACCACCCATATCTGGGAGGCTTTCCCCTATCCGCCACCTGGGGAGGCGCCCGATGGAGGACTGGCAAACCTCACACGGTGTTTGTACACCAAAAAAAGTGTACTTACCTTATACACCAAAAAAAGTACTAAACTAACAAAAAAAATATATTAGTTAATAGGAAATGTATTCTAGTTTTGTTGAACCAGATTGCAAGCTATCGAAAGAGAAAAACATTAATTGGACACAAAAAAATAAAAATCAAACCGAAATATTTTGAATAAGAAAGTTTTCCGACAAGATTGCAATTTTTTTTATGAAACTTGGTTATAATTCAACGTAGAAATTTTTTGATGAGTGGTTTTCATTCAGAAAAGAATTAATCTATCTTTTTGCGTTAAAAGATTTCGAAAATAGTGACTATGCTTAGATTAATACGCCTTGAAGTTTTCGGGACTAATATGATATAGCCGAAAGGGCTAATATGAGGACGAGACTATTATGACACATTTAAAAATGACACTAATTCAAGTTATTTCATGTCGACCGTGTAACAGAATATCCCCATCAGGCAGAGCTAATGTGATACAGAGTTTCGAATTTTTGCCAACTTATGGCAGAATTTAAGTTCTTTTTAACGCTTTACATGGCTTCAGTATCACAAGCCTCGCAGTTTAGTATTTTTCTTCATGTGTCTACTACAAATGGTTTAGCAGATATGATGAAAAGTATACCTTCTTGTATCACAATGGCTCCGTCTGACCCTACCAGAATTAAATATATACTTCTAAGATAATTATAGTACAAATTACAGCTGTAATCAGTAGCATGTCCGCCATGACGTGGGATATGCGAAAATATCGGATAATAGGGAATGGGTATAATAAAACCGGGTAAAAAAAACGAAATTAAAGTTTTACAAACTTCTAATGTTTAAGTTGAGATGAGTTAATAAGGAGATGAATTTTTTTACAACATTCATTCATATCTTCAACATTTGAGGACAGTTTCTCCCCATAAACATTTAACTGGCGGATTCCGTAACGTTTATTCCACCTGTCGAGCCATCTTGCCGTGGACTCTGCATCACCTTCATTAAATTCATTTCGAAAATGCAACGCTTTTTCCAGCAGAATAGACTCCGAAATAGACACAACTTTATATTTGACATAAGTACAACATAATTACAAAGCCTCCCTTGTTCATATCACAATTTTTCATTATTTTCCTCTCCTTTAAAACACTTTCAGTGACTCTTAAGAACACCAGGTCTTTATTTAAAATCGTTTCTTTTCCCAATCTCCTATTGTTACCCATCTGACGCCATAGTCATCAGTAACCTTCTCCATTGCCTCTCCTTTGTCCAGTCTTTTGATTGCTTCAAGTTTAGTTGCATCGATACAACAACAGTCTTTCTTTTCGTTGCCATAATAGTGTAATAATTAATACAGTACGTAAAGTACAGTAATAAAAACAATAACCCAACAACAACAACAACAACAACTTAACACACGACAGTAACAGCTACTGTACTCAATAAAAAACAATAACAACTCCACAAAACAGAATTACGCAGTTAGTAGACCAATTCGCACTATACTGACACTATTACAGATCTAAGTGAGGTTATGGGTAATTGATATTTGAGACAAAGGCTAGAAGAACGCGCATGCGCGAATTGTATGAATTGCAGTGTGTATACTCTGTCGCACAACATCTGTGGTAGCGTTACACTCAATGACGACAAAAACTAGACGTTTGCTAACAAGCGGCGCATTTTCTCGTTGTCTCGTTGCCTAGTTGCTTAACTTTGAGGGAGACTTCGGATAAGACAGAATGTCGGACAAGCGAATGTCGGATAAGTGAGAGTCTAATGTATAATAAGTAAAATGCATACACATATGCAGAAGTGTATGAAAGTGAAGAAAGTTCTATCAAACTTATTTGATATTACAAAAGGTCTCATACAAGGATGTAGCATTGCACCCACTCTTTTCAAAATATATTTTAATATTGCGCCGATAGAAACAGAAATGTATCAGTATGGGGATAGAGTTAGGTGAAACAATTATGTACACTTATAGCATGTTGACGACCAAGTGATTATAGTGGCCTAAGACAACTACAACATAGAGTATATGCCCAGAGCACAGGTTGTATAGTATACTGAACGGGGACTACAATAAATCTTAACAAAACCGAATAATGATAGTCGAAGGCTGGGCAACAACAGGAGAGACGAAGACGTTGAAATAAAGAAAAACACCAAACGCAGAATCTACAAAACTATACTCATCTATGGGTCGGAAGTGTGGGTGTAACCAAATACAGGCAAGATGTAGCTGCGGATATACAATGTTAGATAGGAGGAGAAACACAGATATACAAGAAGAGGATTGAATGCAGACAATCAAATTGAAGTTAGGATGCGAAATTCCAGGTGTAAAAGATTTGCAAATATATAACTGATCACCTCAAAGTAGCCTTAAACTGATCACACAAATGCTGGACTCGAAGTTTTTTTAAATTCTTATATAAATTTTGGATGACATGGATACTTCAACACGGATTTCGCCGCTCCCTTAAATCTGCTACTAACAAGTTCGTTAACGCTTAGAGCTAAATAAATCCTAACAGCTATCTTAATAAAGGTAGAGTGTTGAAGAGAGAATAGAGTGTTGAAAACATTAGGTTATAGAGGAAATTGAATAGAATAAAGGATGTAGAAAAGCAAGTGTGAAAAGAAAGAGTAGGAGGGAGTAGATACAACAAAAGACGCCTGGAGGTAGGTCAAGATGGAGGATAAAAGTTATGCTATGTAGACGAAACGTAATAACGCCGCATGGACGAATCGTACGCCATACAGATATTAGTGAGCATTTGAAAAAAAAACATTTTTTATTATTACATATTTTTTCAATGTCATGTTATATCGTTAGTCTGCCATTCAAGTTGTTATCAATAAAAATATCAATGCAGACGTTGTTCAAAATGCACCCCTTCTATGACCACGCAGGCTATACATCTTCGTAAGAAGGAATTGCGTAACTTCTCAAAAATACCTGGTTGTGTGGTTGTTCTACGCTTGTTGTATTCGCTGCTGTAATTGTTCTAAATTATTAACTGGTTCGGCATACACCAGACTTTGAAATATCCCCAAAGAAAGAAATACAGCATATTTAGATCTGGCGATCTAGGAGGCCATAGAACCGGTCCGGCATGTCCTTTCCATCTTCCCTCGAAATTTGCGTTTAAGTAATCTCGAACAGCCAATGTGAAATGAAGTGGAGCACCATCATGTATGAACCAAAACTCATGTCTCACATTCAATGGCACATCTTCAAGTAATGGAGGCAATGTGTTCATTAAAAAGTTGAAGTATTCAGGAACAGTTAACCGATTAAGCTCCCAAAATGCCTACCCAGACATTTAAGCTTATTGATGTCTGGCCTCAACGATAGCATGAGAATTTTGATCGACCCAATTATGGGTGATACGGCAGTTGAAAATTCCGCCCTACCAAATAGTCTCGTCGGTAAACAGGATCTTGGCGGCGAAATTAAGATTTTCAGCTTTTTCTGTAGCACCAATCTACAAAACAATAACCTGGCGGCAAAATCAGGCTGAAGGAGTGCTTGAACTCTCTGGACAAGATAAGGGTAAAATAGCTGCTCCTTAAGTGTTCTAACGATACGATACGAGGGCTCTTATTATTTACCTGACCTGCAATTCTCCTAACAGTAGTTCCAGAATTTTGATAAACTAATTCAAGAATTTGCTACTCCACCTCAGGTGTTGCAACGGATCTGGGTCTTCCACAATCACGGACATTTTTACCAAAACTTGCAATGTGCCGGAGGCGGTGATGGATTTTTGGAAACACTCGGCAAGAAGGAACTACGCGATCAGGGTAAGTCTGAACATACAGACGACGCGCTTCCAGACCATTAATTACCATTAGCACAACCATACATGAAATGCATGTGTGCCATTACCGCATTGGTGTAAAAAGGCATTCTTATTTTTTAATCACAACGGAATAAATGAGACAATGTGTCAAACTTAAATAAGACAAGACAATGTGTGAGGTGACAAATAGTGGTCTACTATTATTTTGTTAACTCTAAGCTGCAAGATCAAAGCAATTGAAAAATAATAAGTTATTACACAAATAAATGGAAATATTTCTGTAACGGTTCGTTTGCGGACCTATGCTTATTAAGACTTTTTCCCTAAAATAAGCCCCTAAAATATTTTACCCTTTTTTTCAACACCCTGTATATTGGATTTAGATATTATTTAATTTATTTGGTTTGTTAATACCTTTTATCCAAAGGCGTGTAAAGTACGTTTTTGCTGCACAACGACGGCTGCGCATTTATCCGATACTGATTTATATGCTGTCAAATCCGTCAAATCTTAAGATGTGCCCAACTCAAATTTTCCACACTAATTACGTTACCTTTTCAAATTCAGATAAAGTCAGAGTCCTCTTTGACTTTGTTTTTAAGCTATGTGTTTTACACTTTACAGATCTCCTTTTCCTACTAATCCAAATACCAACTCGTTCTCTGTATTACAGTTTTAATAAACCAACACTGAAGTCGAAAAACATATTTAATTGCAAAAGCAATAAAACGACATAACATTTAAAACATGTCGCTGGATTATACTTAATGTAAATAAAATTGCTTTTTGTAAACAAATATAATTAAAATTATTAATTGAAAGTTTGATATAATCTCCCAACTCACTCAAAACAAAAATCTCTACTATAAATTTATTTTGCCAGGTTGCCAAATTGCAAACAATATTATTAAATTGTCCGTCCTTTATGAGTTTTGATTAGTTTTAAATTTTCTAAAATAAATTAGACTACATTGAAAATTTATAACCTTATCAATGCAAAACTATTTACATCAGATAAGAACGAAAATTTCTATATTATAGGTAATAAATATATAAATATTTACCAATAAGTTTAGTTTTAAAAATAACAAAGTAGTAATCAACACTTTTGATAAATGGATATAGCAGACAATTACTATAATTGTTTGGAAAAATTTTTAAGAAGGCATTTAAATAATATTGCAAATATCTGCATAAATACTGCAAATATGAACAAAAAACACTAGTATTTGAAAATACACTGTTTAGTTATTATTGTTAAAATTAATTCATATTAAGTGTAAAATAATTATTTCTTTTTACTAAATTACTAACTTTATAAATATTTATTACTTGACAGAATTTTCACATAAAATAATTATTAAACTTTACAATAATTAGACATTTCATACTACATTTAGTTGTAATAATAACAGACTTGTCTACATTGAAATAAAAATTTTAATAAACATATGTAAAACTGTCATTTTTGTTGTTGCTTTTGAAACAAAGTATTCAATTAAGGTTTCATTAAAGCTGGTCGTATTACGGTTGTTTTATATAATTGTTACGCCCTGCGACTATTCTCAGGTGAATACTAGTTATATTTTATATAAAATTAGGTTCTTGTAAATATATATTCCTCAATTAGATGTAGATGTAAACTCAAATGTAATTTCAAAATAAATTTTTTCAAAAATATGTTATATTTTTGGATAAGGTTTTTTGAAAAAATTTTCTACATAAATTTTGGGGAATGTTATGTTCCTTTTAGAATCAAAAAACGGCATATAAATAAACAACTTTTATTGGCATTAGTATAAAATCAAATAAAAGGTAAATACTACATCTTATAACCAAAAACAAAAGCAATAGCCCAATCCTGGCTGGAAAAAGAAACTTAAGGAAGGGAAAAAAACAAAAAACTTACAAAATAAACAATTACGTCAGTAAGATTAAATTTCTCCTTTCCCCATCCTAATAACCTTTCTTAACTTGAGAGAAGGTAAGCCCATGTCTCCACCCTTCACACCAAAATTCCTTCGTCCTTCTTTGTATACTCTCCTTAATATCCCCCTTCCTCTTCTCTTTTTCTACTCTGCGCATTCGGACTTATCCCCTCTCTTACATGCCATTGCCTTTCTTACCACCGCAAATTCTCCTGAAACACTTATCGTTTACACCCATCACGCAACCCCCATTATTGTTCCCCAAATCTTACGCCATTTTTCCTAACACATTCACCACTTTTTCGATTATATTCTTTCCGCCCCCATCTTGTCCCAAACATATTCTCCAATTCTCTCCTCGCTCTCTCTCTCTCCTACTCCATCCACTCCACCTTTCCACACTCTCTCATTTATGTCTCTTCACCCACACCACAAGCTCACCACTTCCTCTCTTATTCGTTCATCCAGTACTTCTTACCCCGCTCTGCACTGCCACACCTGACCCTCGCAATCATCCTTTTTTCTTTCATAGAGGTGGTATTTACTTGAGAAAGGCCAAAATTAAACCCCTCCAAAATTGTGTCACGAATTGCACACACTTTTAGTGTATAATACACTGGAGAGAGAGCTATACGATTTATAGAGATTGTTTTTTGATTTGTTCGCTTCTTTAATTATAATGTTTATTTTGTTTGTAGAATTTTATTCCATATTGATGTGTAATGTGTTTAATCAATCGAATTTTTTATGATATATTAATTTGGTTATTGCATTTAGATGTATTTAATTTATTACTAATATTGCACATTTGAGCCCCTGAACAGTTGAGTCTTCCAACCTTTTCTTAAAACTAATACATTATAGTTTTAAATATAACCTCGAAACTCTTATTTTTAATCCTGCCACTTTCTTAGATTAAGTTATTTATATTGTAAAAATTGTTGCAATATATTAGTGGAAATATAAGTTTTGACAAGATATAGTGTTGAAAATAAATTAAAACTTTATCCTATTCGACTGAATAATTAAAAAACATGAGAACAGGACTTATAAATTTACATATTCCGTCGATATATTCCCTATATGGTAAAAGTAATTAGAAGAAATATCGTCATTGAAATTGGCCGGCTCTTAATATCATTATATATTTTTTAAAATATAGGCAATTATAAAAAAATTATCTATAAGACGTTTTTCATGTGTTTTTATTTTAAATTTAAATAATTTCATAACGAAATTTATTTTTTATATTTATTAAAATTCAGGATTTTTTGACAAAAATATCTCAAAAATCCTAAATTTTCGAAACCCTGAATTTCTATCAGAGTGAAATAGTTTTTTATTACATAACATATATTGGCTGCAGATGATTAAAAATAAATCATGCTCAATATATAATTACTAATTTCTGTATACGTACAACACAATAAGTGTGCTTTTAAATGATTTTTGCTCGATACTGGTAAAACTGATTAAAATTAATGTATTGTACACAATCTAATAAAAATATTTCTAGAAATTACGCTAAATATAATTATTTCCGATACCATTTGACACAAGCGCAAATCTTTCGTATTACAGATTGTCTGCAAATCAATTCCGTGAAGCTGTCAAACTCGCTCGCAAATAACATTGAATACATATTGAATACACATTCCAAACAGTTTAACGTACACATTTATAAATAATGTAATTTAATTACTCTATAGTTATTTTGTAATTAGTCGTATACATGTAAAGTAACAGGTCTTACATCGTGTTTATAGTGCAAATTTATATATATTTAATTTTATTATTTATCGAAATGAGAAAAGTGCGTACATTTTTTCATGCTGCAGTTGCAGCTCATTTCTGGTTTTGTTGTTATTATGATTGGTATTACGTATATCTGCCTGAAGATAATGAAAGGATGACACCAAAATTGCAAGGAGTTAATAAATTGAAATTTTTAACATATTGGGATGCTGTTAGTATATTTGTTAATTTCATTGCATACCATGACACTACTACTTTTGATTATATAATTAATTATAATCAAAATCAAGATAGTAATAACGCTTTAATATATTTTGTTTGCTAAATTTATAGTTTTATACTTCAGAATTATTTATTAGACATTATGTAATTATATAACGTGCTAATGTCACAGAATTTGTTTGTTTATCTTAATTAAAGTATTTGATATCTACCTGTTCCAAGTTCATTCGATAACAATATTATTTAATATAAATCGTACTAGTCTTTTTAAAGTAAACTTCAAACTATAATATGACACTTTGTTTCAATTTTATTGAGTGTTTGTGTGTTGATATGAACCAAACTCATAATTTTTTTACACATTTACGTGCGTAAAATGTTATTTTCGTGTTAAAGAAAAAAACTTTATTCAAATTAATAATATGACCCTCACAAAGAACGATTCTTTAAACACCATAATAAATTAGTTCAAGTCTGAATTAGCAACCTCTCATTCAAGCAATATTAAGGTACTTTGTAGGTATAAGTACTCACTGAAATATTTTTATTGTGCTACCGGTTTTACAAATTTCCTGTATTGTGCAGTTTGAGAGATGTTGAATGACACATCTATTATTCCTTATTATTAAATGATTATAAATCTTTTTTATTGTTCTAGATTATTCAAGCAATATTCTTCACCGTGTGTCTTTTAAATGATTTTATTGGCAATGATGACATTAAAGAACCCATGCCATTTATTAAAAGAGTTAGAGATATGGTAAGCATATTTTCAAAAAGTACTACATATTTAGTTCAGTTACAAAAATACCGGCTTCATTGATTAAATTTATTAGAGTCAATTTGATTAAAGTAAAAACTTTTATGGTATATGAGTCAGTTTTTCCTTGTAGTACGTTTAAAATATTTCAGGTCGTTTTCTTTTTATTTAGTGCTGAGCACTAATTTTTCATGTTTTTCTAATTACAAGAGTGATTGTTAGAATACTTTCTAAAAATTGGATATTGTTGAGTCACTGCGAAAAAGCACAACTTTTTCTTTGAATGCATATAGTGCAGAAAAGTATGTACAATCAAAATGTTTGAAGCCTTTGAGTAGAGTACGTTTATAAAAAAAAATATTTGAGACTTCGTAGCCTTAGAGATAGATGTATTAGGAATAAAACACTTGTCTTTTCTTATTTACTTTACTCACTTATTTTTTCACTTATTTACTTTTATTTGATTATTTACTTTCAGATTAATTACAAATAAGTTAGCAAGATACGGATAATCCGCATTATAATCATACCTTTGTAATCATAAGTT
>WYDF02100543.1:0-10640 GCA_009867245.2 Adranes taylori | reverse complement strand
CCATATAAGGTTACAGATTTTATGAAACACTTCTATTCCCTCCTCGCCCAGAGACTTTAAGACCTCTGCCGTTATTTTATCCGCACCTGGTGATTTTTTGGTTGATTTTTGTGTACGATAAATACATAAATATAAATCTATGGACGGGCTCGCCAACACATTTTTTATATATTGGAAATCACAAAGTTTACTCTATACTACATGAAATGGGTTACCTACCAAGTGTTGATCATCTTACCGTAGTTATTAATTTAGTAACTTAACGCTGGATGACTATAATAAGACCCACCAATGGAACAGCGTGCTTTGCACTCTTTTATATTTAATATGTTGGGTTTATTGAGCTTCCTCGCCTTGTTGATTCTTTCCTCACTGTCCAATATAGAACTGAGTGGAAACTACAAGATAATTAACAACATGTTTAAACCCTTATTTCAGTGGTTCTCAACCGATGTTCCGCGGCACACATGGGAAAGCGTTCCGCCAAAATTAAAAATTTTGAAGTTATAAGTTTTCATTAGAGGAGGAAGAATTTATTACATTTTCGTCAGATCGTACTCTCAAAATGAAATATAACAAAATATTAGATGATGAATATTGGATTTTTGTTCAACCTGTGTTTAAAACAATATTTAAAAATACATTTTCAAAAATATAAATTTCTTATATAGAATATACTTAAATCAAATTAATTTTCATCTTCTATAATTGTTCTTAATCAATGTTATCCTAAAGAACGCTTCCTACGTTGATTAAAAAAATGGTAGGCTTTTAATATTGGAAATCACAAAATTTACTCTGTACTACATGAAATGGTTAATCCAAGTGTTGATCATCTTACCATACTTATTAATTTAGTAACTTAACTCTGGATGAGTATAATAAGACCCACCAATGGCACAGCGTGCTTTGCACTCTGTTGTATTTAATATGTTAGGTTTAGTGAGCTACCTCGCCTTGTTGATTCTTTCCTCACTGTCCATTATAGAACTGAGTGGAGACTACAAGATAATTAGCACATTTTTAAAGACTACAAGAAAGCGTTACGCCAAAATTAAAAAATTTGAACAAAAATTTTGTGTTAAAATATGTGTTTTAAATATTGTTTCAAACCTGTGTTTAAAACAATATTTAAAAATACATTTTCAAACATATAAATTTCTTATGTAGAATACACTTAGATCAAATTAATATTTATCTTCTATAATTGTTCTTAATCAATGTTATCATAAAGAACGCTTCCTACGTTGACTAAAAAAAATTGTAGAACAACAACTTTATCAACAATTATCAGATTGACAAATCAGGATTGGTGTATCGATTAGAGAAATTTTATGTTGGCAAACTAATCTTATTTATAAATACGTCGGCTTTGTGAAGGTAAAAATTTGAACACTAAATTTAATTTTACGAGGTGTTCCGCACAAATCTTGAAAATTTTTCGGTGTTCTATGATTCTAAATAGGTTAAGAACCACTGCCTTATGTAGATGATGATGGGATATTACTTGAAGTAGTATGTTTTTCTAAAAATTGATGCTGTCATATTTTTTCATATTAGTTTAAAACAATGTAACAAAACAAGCTTTTACGATCTGTCAGATTTTCCAAATTATAATAAAATAGAAGTGTGACTCATATTTGCTTTTGATACAAATACAATGCCTTTCAATTAAAATTATGTGCATTAAACTGATGTAAAATGTAATATATAAAATTGTTGTAGACAGGTGACCAAAATTGTACCAATTACAATTTTGGTCACCTGTCTAGAACAATTTTATACATTAGATTTTACGGGGCCAATACAACGATATTTAAAAATGTAAGTTAAATGATGTAAAATGCACTCGAACCTAAATAGAACTCTGACCCAATCCGATCCGAAGTCTGCTTCAGATTTGTCAAATATAAATTTTACTTATGTCGGTTGGCGTTGGCTTAGTAATTTGCACCAACAGATTTGTAGGGTTTATGCATTGCTTGTTTCGATTCCGTTTCAGTTATTTTATAACCGCAGACGACTATATTTTAATGAACTGAACACAAAATGACTGTTGTCACTTCCGCACAACAGGTTTGTTACTTCATTTTTTTTGGGCTGAAAAAATTTAATTTCATATCCACTCCCCTCTGCTACCCCACCTGTCCTCTGCACCGCTAACAGTGTAATATTTCTTCTAGGTACACATTTGCTATCAAATTCTCTGCACAGTGTATCTTTGATTCGACTTATTTAAATCGATACTGCCTTACATCCCTACCGCAGTAAGCGGGGTTAAAGGTTGCATTACGAAATGAGAAACATCTGCTTTCGATTCGTCGTAGGTGTAAGCCCCTACAACTGGTCACGTGTAAAAATTAGGGTGGAGTTGTTACTTATGTATACTTACAATGGTTTAACTACAGGTTGTTATTTAAATAAAGATGAAACTAATGTTTGCGTGTGGATACGGAACTAATGGATACGGACATTTATGAATTTAGTAAAGTTACAAATTTTAAATTACAGTTTATGGTAGATATCTATTACCATAATATTAATTTAGACATAATGAATTAATCAAATTGTAAGTGTGATTCAAAAAGGTGTGATATTACAGGTATTATTTCAAGAAAGTAAATCCACATAAATAAATGCAAAACACACAACAAATACAAAAAAAAACCCCAATATATATATATATATATATATATATATATACATAAGAAATGAACCAATATATATATATATATATATATATATATATATAAAATACGAAGTATAATACTGGTATAAATACAAAATTAAATAATACAAAATAAGTACAATAAACACTACATACTACATACAAAAACATTCGAATGAGTGTGACACTTGAAATTCGATATCACCTACGCATTTTTTTAATTACAATGCCATGTTCTTATACAGTTAACTAAATTAGATTCTGCGAACTCTGATTGATATTCTGATTTTACATAGATGTCATATTTAAATACAGGCATCCGCAATTGTATGTTGCGTTCAAAGTTTGAACAAATCATTAGTGCACACATTCATTGAACGGATTATTTATCTTTATGAACTACTAGCTAAACCCGCCACGCTTCGCTATGGTTCAATCTAATATGAAATGAACCTGAGTCTAATATCAAATGGCTGTGGCAAACCGCGTAAGAGAGGGTCATAAGGAACAATTTAGCAAAAAAAAAACTTTTCAAAATCATTTTTTCTTGCTCAAAAATGTAAAAGGTATTGTTTTCAATAGCTGTGTGGATGTCTGGATGTTCAAGAATTTCTCCTTCCCTATGGGACCAATCTGGATTAACTTTGATACACAGCTGCACACGATAATTCCTAAAAACTGATTTTTTTAATGTTTTTTATAAATTCAATATGGCGGAAATGCGTCATTTTTTTTTCACAAAAAATTTAGTGAAATTTCGCATGCATATAGTACCTTGTAATATGCGTCGAATAAAAAAGTCCCATGCCTTTGTTCTATACATAACGCGACGCCACGTTTAAGGTTTCAAAATATTTTTCAATATGTCTCAGAAACTATAAAAAATAGGACATTTGAAAAATGTTCTACCCTAAATATCTCGGTTCCTATGAAGATTTGTAAAATGAAGCTTAGGGAGGATATGTAGGTCTAAGGGACCTCAATTCTGTTTTAAAATTAAATGACTGAAATTTCGCTCGCGTATAGTATAATGCGTCGCATTAAAGTAGTGCCATCTCTGCAAGTGGTGTAAAACGCGACGTTGCCACATTTAAAATTTCACAAACTTTTTGATATATCTCAGGAACTAAAGATAGTACATTTGAATAAACTTGATTATACAGGCTAACAAAAACTAGTCAATTTTATTTGAAACATTTTTTTCTAAAAATATAATTTAACGTAAATACAGGCTGTTTTTTTGTTTTGTGTAAACTTTGCAATCCATTTACTTGAAAGCGGCTATTGTACTACATTAAATATCTCGGTTCCTCTGAAGGTTGAAAAAATAAAACTTGTGTAAGATCCAGGGACCTCAATTTTGTGCAAACGGACATGAGGAAAAATGACTCAAAAACAGCAGCGGGGAAAAATTAAGTAAAAATGGCAACAGGCCGCGCCAAAGCGGACATCGAAGCTGTTCGAGCCTTTGGCAAATATGTCGACCAGGGAAATAATGGGTTGGCAAATTGGTACATAGACGAATTCAAATGCCCAAGGCACGCCAGACTGTTCTTTTAGAAATCAGCCGAAAAAAGAGTCCAAATCGGACAGCAGAGCAGTCCTCGCCGTAGTCAAATATTGGGAAAAAGTGAGCCGAGAGCAGCCGCAGGCCGCGGCAAAGCGGACAGCGAAGCTGTCCGTGCGGTAGGAATATTCATGGGTAGCCAATTAATAGGTTAGACTAATGTTGTTTAGTTTACCCTAAACACTATTGTGGTAATTGAATTTAATAGACGACTTAAAAGGTGCTAGTCAAAATTAAAAGGTTCAACTTATGTTTTTGGCAAGATATAAGAAAATTTAGGACTTCCAGTATATGAAAATGGCGATCACGTCCACGATTTTTTCTACTCTTTAACGTATTAAAATATAACCTCCTTGTCATGCGCAACCTCACGCCGCTCTGAAGGCTGTAAATCAAGCGGCTTAGCCCTCCTGACAGATACGATGAACTCGTTTTTACACCATAGTTAAATGACTTGGGCAGATAAATCTTAAATCTTTATGTATGAAGAACAATTCTAAACACACATGGTTAATTATAAATAGTTCCTGTTTAAGGTGTTTTAATACTATTTATAAGTTAAAATACAAAGAATAATGCTCGAATGCTAAATGTCTCTAGAAACTAACTAACAGAACTAAATTAACATGAGGAATAATGTTTTTCTGTTACAATATCTCGTATATCCTTTAAATGTTTCCGAAATATTACATATCGCACCCCGGCAAAAATAACGTCACAACTCAAAAAACCTCATTGTTCTGTGCAGCAAAAATAAAGTTCACTTACATTGTTAAATCAAAGTCCAAATAGTTTAGAAAGAGCAATTGATGCAACATCTACCTTTATTAGGAATTGAGTGACTTATTTTATACACTGTAAACACCTTTCTATTATTTCTAGGCTAGGGTACATTTTAATGACTGGGCTACTAGTACAATACTTCCGCTACCAAGCAGTCAGTTTTGCAACTGCTGAGGTGTCAGTATTCCAGACTTGTAGAGACAAAATGTATTGTTCTGAATTGGGGATTAATTCAAATTCGTGCATTTTTGAGTTGTGACGTTATTCTCGCCGAGGTGCGATATGTACATTAAACTATTAGTAAATCTAGTGAGTAGGTGGGGAGAGGGGTTTGCCTCCTACGTTCTTCCCTCTACGACCGCCACTTACTGCGTGTTACTTCTGTTACCCTGTGTGTGACGTTAAATATACAACTAATAAATTGTACAATTTGTTTGGAAGAACATCAAATTAGATACATTTGATCAGAGCCTCATTTCACGAGCGTATACATTACACACGCCGACGACAATAAGTGATAATACGGCTGGTACAAAATAATAAAAATAACGATGGCTAAAATAACAATAAAAATAACGAATTTCTACTATCGTTGTAGTAGTGTAAATTCACGGGGACTAGATCCTCACTTCCTCACTCAACTGCGCATGCGCGAAATACAAGATGGCAGGGGCGTGACATATAAATCTTGAAGGGAAATTAGAAGTTTGACAATTGTAATTTAAAAAAAAGGCGGTAAATTTGAATTTTGGCAGTTGTAATGGCGGTAAATTTGAATCTTGGTGCGAAAAAAATTATTAGATCTCACTAGATTAAAAAGATCAAGGAGAATAAGATGGCATTAACACTACATTTGTAATGAAACCAGTTGAAGGTAAGTACGCACTTGTATTTAGAAGCGAGTTGTGGGTATTTTTGTTCATTATTGAAATATATATGCATCAAATGAAACGTTGGTGGCGTGCGATGATCAAGAAGACTTGTGGATTGTTAATTAGATCATGTAAATTGGTAATTTGATAAAAACTATTGCGTTTTAACCTGTTTGTGAATGATTAAACTAATATACGTCGAGTAGTCAACATTGGAAAAATGTGGAATTTTTACCACTGTACCATTAGTCAATTAAATCACCCTTATGCTTTTGCATAGTATTAGTAATAATAGATAAAGCATTCTCGAGCGAAGCAGCGAAATGCAATGAGGTTAAGCAGTCTCCCATCAGACCCAGCGGATCACCAGATAAGATTATATCAACAGCGCCAACATCTAAAAGACTGACAACTCTGTAAGGTTGTATCAAATCAACCTATAGCGAAGCACCACACCAACTTAAACGTAACGCGGCGGGGCACACACACACAACATTTGCAAAATTAGCACCAAATAACAGATAAAAAACGCGTCCTTATCATATACCTGGATCCTAGATCATTCGATTCATATTCGGTTTGTAGATAAATTGTTCAACTATTGTTAATAAATTATTTCTAGGTAGAGAACTAATATCTTTTATTTTGAAATGCCTTCACGTTTGTAAACTTATAGAACTCGTGGAATTTGCAATAATATCAATCTCTTTATTTTTAATTACAAGTACAATAAATTACATCATTCTGATCAACAATTCTAAAGGAACTAATTCTAAAGCACCAATCATATTATATGTCAGTGAACAGTGCGTCACTCAAGAATGGACTACTTTTACTATACCGATATGTGACGATGTAAATGTATCCCCTTTAGGAAAACAATTTTACTGTTGGTAAACATAATACTTTCATTATTCTTTTACTGGTTTGGATCAATTCCGTTGTCTCCTACTTTATTAAAGATCGTGGTGTAAACATTTCGTTGTTAAGTTATAAGGGACGCATTGAGTTATACACAGTAATGTTCCCATCAACTATTTTGAGAGTATACGCATATTATATACTACACTACCAACTATGTACCACTAACAGAAGTCATTATGCGCTTAATTTTTTCAATTGGAGTCAGAGGTGGGAGTAGCGACTAGATACTAACAATAAGTAAACTTAATTAATTATAATTAATATTAAATGTATTATTACTATAAATTCAGTTAATATAATATATTATTACATATATTAAATGTATTATTAAATGTATTAGTTGTTTAAATATGTTCGCGAAAAATTGTTTCCCGCCAGCATTCACTTCTTTGTTTCTTTACCTTTACCGCGAGGAGTTGAAACTGCGATCCGGTGGTCTTGCAGCCAAATTTTTACATATAGCTGTGCATTAAAATTTGTTAGTGGACGGCTATTAATGGAAATAAACATCAAATCTGACCCATTTTCAATTGTTAGTCGAGTCCTCGATTATTGTAAGGTTCATAACCGAAAACTCACGTTTGCAATCAGCTGTTGTTGTGGGAAGAATGTTCAAAGTTCTTAAAGGATTAGATGACGCATTTCGTGTGCGGAAGTCTACTACACTTTCAAATTCTGCTAAACGAAATCTACGCCCAACTCTTCTAACTTCATCTCCTCCCTTGGCATCTGGGAGTAACTGTATTAAATACTTCACCAATCACCTAATAAACAAAAAGTAATATTTTAAATATTCACCTCAAAACACTTGGTTTGACGTCTCCCTTACCTTTCAATTTTCTAAAATTGTGTTGTTAATAGGGTCATCAAATAAGCGATGTCGCATCCTGTCAACTAAATATTGCAAAAATTGCAACCTGTTAATTCCTCCTCCTGACTTCGTTATTGTGATATTTATTACCTTAACGCTTTTGAAAACTCCGTTTCGAATAGCTTCTGCAACTTCGTTTTCTTTTCCCTAGGTTCAGCTTTTAGGCTTTCTAGAATTCTAATACTTCTAGACATCTCTATTTGAGCACGCATAAGAGTTGTTTTGCAATTTCTTGAAGCGCAAGTTCTTGAACAAATGATGAAGACTTTAATTTGTTTTTAGCCCAGTTGCTGTGACATCGTGACTTTCACTCACTTTTATATGCAAAGTCAGATAATCGTTCCAAACAGTTTTTACATTTCGGAAGCTACTAGTAGACCAACGCACATTTAATACCCGACCTATTCTTTCATTTCTATTCCTACCTCTATTCAAGCTTGTTCCAAATCTCTAGTGTTTTAGGTCTTTGATGTTAATAAGCGTAGAGTTTATCTATGAACTTTGAAAACGGATAACACCAGTACAATGTTTTAGAACGTCCCTTTCTGAAAGTTCGCCGCGATGACATAAACAGTGCCAGACAAAAAGGTATGGTATCTCTTTAGATAGTTTTCTAGCGACTCCAGAGATCTTTCCTGTCATAACACTTGCACCATCGCTTGCAAACACAATTCTTCTGTGCAAATAACTTTGATATTCCTAGACTTTCTAAGCAGAGCCAAAGAGCTTTCTCGATAGTTTCAGCATCATGTCCATCGAGTTCAATTAAATCTAAGAATGCTGCATTCAAAATATGAAGATATGTATATAATTAGAGTGCACTTCTTGCTTAACGTGGTTGATTCATCCACCAATATAGTAAACGTCGAGTCCGAGTAAACGACTGTACAAGGTGTGAAATGAGCCTTTGCGCATCTCCTTTGCTATGACATTAATCATTCTCGTAGCTTTACTTCGGCTATGTAAAGAGGATTTCAAATTCAAGCCATTGATCTGTTGAAGTTCAACAAGTTCTTCATATTGCATAAAGGGGCGATGATTTTTTGCTATGCAGTATATTGTATTAAAAAGTCGAACGGTGGCGTCCATTACTTTCGAACATTTGATCCAAAGCTCTTATTTGTCCCTTGTTCAATATGTTTTCCGAAATCATATGAGTTTTTTTTGAGTGCTGTTTAATTTTAGTTCTTAAAGAAGCTAGTTGATTTTTTCTATTACTTTCAGCAGCTATGATGTCATAGTGTACCCACTCAGTTGAGATTCGAATATTACCATCATAAATAGATTTTTCATGTTGTAAGGCGTGGTTTGCTTTGATGCACACACTACCGACAGAGTTTCAAACCATGGACTTTTTGTTTGAAACTCTGTCGCTTGTTCACTAGTCCACAATGTAAGCCAAGTTTTGGATGTTGACACAGATGCAACACTAGCAGTAGCAGCATCGATATTATCTTCATCAGATTCACATTTACTTTTCTTAGCTTGGTTGGTGGAAAAGAAAACTGAAGAGGCCACGTTTATTAGAATTCGAAGTCATTTTTGATTTCAAGATGTTAATAAAATTAAAAAATTGGATTTTTACAAACTAAATGCAGACTGTAAAATTTATAATAATTTAACATACATTCAATACATCAACAACAAGCGAGAATTGTATTATTGCTTTGCGTTGGCACGGTGATGGTAATGCACGATGCACGCCAGAAGCAATTCTGTATTCAACTGCTGTGGAGACTGCTTGTTCATCTGGATATATGCTATTGCCTTGAAGTGGAACCTGTGTGCGTGGTCGTAGCACCAACATGTATATTATCAATTAAAACTTGTGCGAATGGATGGTCGCGAATGTCCTAGGACGGAAAAATAATAAGTAGCGGGAGTGTGGTACAGAAATACGTGTACGTTATGCATCACGCAGAACAACATCACAGATATTATAACATTTATAACAACCGTATCATGTGTTGATTGTACGCTGCAATTGAATGCGGTTAATATAGCGAGATGCTCGCCGCTCGTCGATGTGCTGATCTGCATATATGGGCAATGCATATATCCTATCTGAGTAGGGTTGCATAAATATTGTCATCTTTGATATAATGAGTTTCCTTGCCTTTTTCAACTTGAGTATTAGGTAACTATTTTCTACGTTTTCATGAATTGAAAATTTCCGGCGATACAGTTTGAGGGTATACGCAGTATATCCAGAAAAGTCTTGAGAATACATGGCTTATATGGAGTATACCCTATGGGAACACCACTGGTTATACATTTGAAAGCTCTTCTAAAATACTAAATGTTAATTTTTGAACTTTCCGTTTGTTGTATTAATAACATTACATGAGTGATTATGTATTAAATACATTTATGTCCTCAATATATGTGTTTTTATTTATTTGCCTGTCCATGTACATAGATTTTCATTGAAATGAATTACCATAATCATATAAATAGTTTTGATTAAAATTTGTTGAATCCAATTTTACTCAAATTGATAAATTTGGACACACTTTCAGAACATATACTTTTAAATTGCTATTAATATATTCCTATATCTTTAAATTCATTAGTTTATTTGTCTACACTTTATGTAAATATTTAGTTTTCTGCATATCTACTCTCATCTATATATCTCGGTTTATTATAGATGAGAACTAACTTACAGAATACATAAAAAATTTAGTTGCCCACAAAATGATGAAATTGTAAAAGCTAGAGATATTTTAAATGAATCTAGCATCAGTAGAAAATTCAATTTGAGTTTGCACCTATTTTAGGGCTCCTATATTATAGTCCTTCTACTATATAGAAAAGGAGCCAAACATTCTAAGATCAGAAGTGGTAAGGGCGATTAAAAAACTAAATAACCGGAGAACTGCTGGCACGGATAATATAACATCAGAAATCATCAAGTCCATGGGAGAAAAAGGAGTAGACGTAATACACTCATTG
>WYDF02100532.1:0-10640 GCA_009867245.2 Adranes taylori | reverse complement strand
GCTCAGATCGTATTTAAATTTTCTCTTAACTAAGATATTTACATTATATTTAATTTTATTTCAGAGTAATCCTGTTTACGTACCTGTAAAAACATCTGATCGTGATTCTTTTGAACGTAGTTCAGGAACTGAGAGTGATGATTCTTCAATACGATCAGTACGATTTAATAAATTGGCAGAAGTGAGACATTTGTCTGAATTAGAAGCGACAGAGGCACTTTTGGCACGATTGTCTTATCAAGCAACTATGAGAGCCGGAGAATTGGCGAAAAGAGCTGCTTTAAAATTACCTGTACATCGTATTGCTAAAATAGCTTTCGTTTTTAGTATATTGGTAAGTTTTTTTTTTTAATTATAAACATTAAAATGAATATCTTTAAGTTTTTGTAGTTTATATATAATTAATACGAAAACAGTTAAAATTTATTTTCTGGTTAATCTCAGGTTTTGATAGTTGGAATTTTACATTTTCATATTCCTATTTAGGAGAAACCAGTGATATTTTAATATAAAAATTATATTTAACAAGACTTATTCTCATGAATAATATTTTCTGTAGCAAATCTTCTCTTATTAAGGCTCCCAAACCTGAATAAATATTACGAAAGACTGCAAACAATCGTTCCACACTGACTGTTTATGGTGTTCTGAATGATTTCCGGATAATGTGGTATGTACACCATGACGCTTAACTAGATGACTGATTTATAATCTGTACTCCATTCAAAGCGTAGAAAAAGATGAGTTTACACTTAGAAGGCATGAATAGTTCTGACTCGGAATTTTTACTTTTTGGCGACGCTTGGTCTCAATATCAATAACTTCTGATTGGAATCAGGATAGCCTCAATAACTATGACTAGTTGGTCGTTTATTTTCGAAGTACTTTGCATTCCAACCGCTATGTCATACAATGCTACTTCCCTCATACTGACCTGATACTCACTTTTCGTAGCCTATTACACTGGGTCAGTATTTATGCGTGACCTAATAACAAACAGTTAAGAATGAGGCGTTTTTCTGTATTTGTCTGATGTTTTAATTATATCTAAAGCATGCCACAAAATAAATTGATATTCTTTATAAAATGAGTTAGTTGTCAAGTTAGCTGCTTAAAATTTTTGGTAATTATATTCCATATGCAACGTCGAGTTCGATACACTAAAAACAAAATAAATGACAGCAACACTTAATTTGATAGAAAATGATATATCTAAAAAAACAATTAGATTGTTAGGAGGCAGAGGTAGCAGAATGTTTAAGAGCTCCGCATCTAGTTATAACTCTGAATATAATCAGCTTAATATTGGTTTTATCTTCAGGGCTGGAGAGTTCTACTTCGACTCTGCAGTCCTGATTATTACAAACGAATTCTTGACAGAAGTAAAATTTATAAATCTTTGTAGTTTCATATTTAATTTTGTCTAGTATAAACGTTTTTTTTTTATATTTTTAGTGGTTTTTTGCAAACTACTGTGGACAAATGGCTCATACCGAAGATAATCCTAGTCTAGTAAATTTTGTTTTTTCTTTTATATCGTTCATTACATTAATTCTCTCATCCATATTTCCTTCAAGTGCTGGTGACGTCTTTACTGTATCTAAACTTTTCTTCGTTGCAATTAACATTATCGGATGTGTAAGTATCATAATATTATATTTTATTTTGTATTACTATCGTTCTAATAGAAAAAAAAATATATTATTATAGTTTTCCAAATACTATTTATATGGCAGGCAATTAGTTTTTTTTTGCTAAGTTTAAACAATTATACTGATTCTTGTATTTTTACATATTCACTGAGCATTCTATCTCTGCTATCATGCTACTTAAACATATATATTATCTTACGGACCGATGACCTTAAATGTAACAAGCTTCCTTTAACCGGTTACGACTCACAATGAACTTTGAACATTTTACTGCACACTATGTCAGTTTTATTTATATCACTTCAATTTCATTTCAATAGACCTTAATGCACATAATAAATTAACATAATACGAAGGAACAAAAAGTAACAAATAGAAATAATAAGAATAAAAAACTTATAATAATACCACCTTATTTATAGATCCTTTAGCAGACTTTTAGGGCCGAAGGAAACAGTTCTTTAAAGGCAATGACTAAATCTCACTATCTACGCCGTAAATTCCTTTTCTCGTTCCTCCCACTCTTTTTTAATATTTTCGAGTATCATTTTCATCAGATTTATTCCCATTTGCGATGTACATAAGAATAGGTCGTCTGCTTTTTTCGCATGCAACATCCTCACCTTCTTTTGGCTATGATCCCATTTTACATCTGCAATTACACAAATTCAATACATTCTCATCCATGCTATATGTATTTCCTTTTCCCTTCTCTCTAGTCTTGCACGCATTCTTCGTAATCTCGCATTCAAATAATCAGCCATCCTTCTTTCTTGCGAATGATCTGCTGTGTTACTAGTACCTGCTAATAATAATTAAATTTTACCTTAAATATCGCCTTATTGCATTGATGTTAATCTAGCGTTTCCACTAAATACTTTACGCCCATGCTTATTCATCAAAGTATTAAAATTTATGTGTGACCATTACTTTTATTGCTGCATTTATGTTTACTGTAAAGTTATTTGAAGTTTATATTTCAATTTATATTGCTGTACGTCTTTAACAAATTTTAACTATAATTTGGAATTCTATTGTTTATGGAGAATTTTAGATTAAGAACACATTTTAGGCACTGCTGACATTTTCTCAAATTAAAATGGAATCTCAAATGGTTATGGGAATTGGTTTAAGTCTTTTAAGTGCATTCTTCTTCTCCATCTTTATAGTATTTTTAAAAAAGGAAATTGATAGTGAAGAAAAAATTGACGTACCTTTATTTTTTGGTAATTTATTAATATAAAATTTTTAATTTTATTGTTTTATTTAGGTTTTGATTTATTTTAGGTTTTATTGGTGTCTTCAACTTGGTATTGCTGTGGCCTTTATTTTTCTTATTAAACATAAGCGGATGGGAAATTTTTGAATGGCCCACTAAACATCAATTCTTGTTTTTAATCATCAATGGCCTTTTAGGTTCGGTTATACCGAGCGTTTTATGGATTTGGTGAGTATAGTATTGTAACGTCTATATACTATTATAGTAGAACCTCGATATAATGGACTAATGCGAATGTGGGGCTGTTGTTGAAAGCTAAAAATTAATTGTTTGTTTTTATGTATAAGTTCAGTGAAGTTTCAATAAATGGATTGAAAATGATTTTGCAGTAGACTGCGTTAGATGTAAAACGTATAATTCATATAAATTTAGTTTACTATCAAATAAAACTGAATTAAGGCTTTGAGTGTACAAAAAATGAAGAAATGGCCTAATGAATAGGACACATGGGAGTAAATGTGCCCACCTCCCCTCCTTCTTCGATCTTTTTGGGCGATGCTCCTAAATCGTCTAAATCTAGCGCGCCATTCAAAATCTTCTGTTCTTGCTGAGACCTCCTTTATAAGCAGAAAGTTTATTTTAAATTATTTTATTTCACTAGGTTTACTAGCTGCATGGTAAATTAAAATATGCTAAAAATGAGTTATTCTTTTGTACATCGCTGACAAATAATTGCTTTGTATTTCTATTGTAGGGGCTGTTTTTTGACTTCGTCTGTGATAGGCAGCATATCGCTAAGTCTAATGGTACCGCTGTCGATGCTGAGTGATATTTGGACGAAACATTTCTCATATCCGAGCATGTTTTACATTGGGATTGTGCCGACCATTTTTCCTTTCATTTGTCTCGTTTTGTTTACGTATTTCGATGGCTGGGATCCGATTTTAGAATTAGCTAAATGTGCCTGCTACGCCATTATAAGGAGAAATAGACTGCGGTTAGTTATTCATGTATAATTGGTTATATTATTGTCCAAAATATAATTATTTTCTATCACGTATTTATTATCTCATTCACAACGTGTATTATTTTAAATAATAAAACTTGGGAAACAAGTATAACACTAAGAGACCTCCATTTTGACAGTTTGAGTAATTGAATATATTGAAACGATTTTAACCAATAAAAAGTTCGAAAACGATAGCTCCTATATTTAGAACGATATGCAACATAAATGTTGGAAACACTCAGGAGAGCAAATGTTAAAATTTTATGAGATTCGGATAGTACAACACCTTAATACATTTAATTTTTATATTATTTTGCTACCGATTGTGCTTATCCCATCGTCAGGCAGACATAAAAATGATTTTATTAATCATTTATTGTTTGCGTCTGGTTGATTGTATCACATACGACTGTTTACCGACCGCCTGTGATGCGATAAACGAAACCAGTAGCAAAATAGTATAACAAATAAGGTAGTACAGCTTTTATTTTACTAAATCAAACCCTATGGATCACCTTTAATACATGTTATTGTAGTGCCATATTCAGAAAGAAGCTCAAATGAGTAAATTTGTATTTACCCTAAAACTGGTATACATTTTGACTAGAATAGGGATTTAAGGTCTAAATCCCCTACTAATTTATACTTGAGGAACGACATCTAGTCTAGGCTTGAATACATGAAATATTTACTGTTTTAATAGCAGTTTACTAAAGTGTGCAAAGTATTAATTTCAAGACCGTAAGAAGCATGCTTTTACCACAAGACATATTACGCAAAGACAAAGCACGCTTTTAGCGATAGCTGTGCGTTTCTATGCTAATCCAATATTGCTCATACCAACTATTGAGCTATTTGAATCTTGAGTTTTGTAATTAAAGTTAACTTACTAAATGGGTTAAAAAGTAACATAATTAACACTACATAGATCACTTTTTGACTTCTATAGTTTAGCAACACTTCTGACTTCCAGTATGTGAAAGATGAGTTGGCGGATTCGTCCACGAAGTTTTTATATGTAAAGGCGTATGCACCATATGGTATACTTTTTGTTATTATTTTTTCGGAGAAAATCAATTCTGATAAGTTTGTGCATCCTTTAAAACAAAAAACGATTTTGCCGTCAGAATAAAGTACTTTGTTGGAAAATATCGAGAAATGTTATTTCGACAGTTGTTTAGCATTAAAAAACACCTACATTCATGGGTTTATCTTATCCATCTGCGCTAAACCTCATGAGACCCCCAAGGCTTCAGTCCATGCTTCTCCATCAAGAGCAAACCGCCTCCGCCAACGAACTCGGATTGTCGCACGTTGTCTTTTACTTAATTCAGTCATCTCTTACATGATCGGCCTTCTCGTCTTCTTCGATAGATTACCTGGCTTCAGAATGTCGATAGATTACCTGGCGTGCCGCTGGTTTGCCCTCAAGGTGTATCCAATGCTTCTTCATCTCTTTTGGTGAGCGTCCATGTCTCACTAACAGAATGACATCTGGCCTAATTACTGCAACCTAATTACTGGTTATCCGTTCGATAAATCCTCTCTTTAATCTTAGGAGAAATCGTACGTGCCTTGTGTACTATTAGAATACTGAAATAGCGTCGATTTCCTTGTATAATTCTCTAATTTCAGCCATTGTATTATTATCTTCGGTGAGTCTAAATCCCAGGTGGTCATAGTTGTTGACATTGTCAAACACTTTACCATTGATATAGGATAGGCTAAATATTGTACTGTCTGCTTTATAGAGTCTCCAATTGAATAGGGTTTTATTCAGCAATGCACATTCTGGCATCTCTGTTTCGGAAGACTCGTTCCAAAGTGACGTTGAAAAATAAGCATGAGAAGATCGCCTTGGAAAACCCACTTGTTTACTTGGAATACGTTTAAGATTTCATTTCAAATTTTGGAATACATTTAATATTTAATTTTGAATTTTAATTTTGCAGCTTGAGCGGTTCAACGACATCTTTACCAATCGCGTGAGCTTCATTGCTATTTCCATATCGTCTTCGTACATGTACTATCTATCTACTGAGGTGCACTCCATTTGGAAATCAAGAGTTAGTGGATATGTATATGTATTCATTTCATTGAAATGTAAAAATGTGGCTAGTTGTGGATCGGCTGTGTTTAAACCCACATTGGCAATCCCCATCATCCGCGCCACATAGCTCTAAACGTCATGGATTTTTCGGAAAAAAGCAATTCGTGAGAAGTTTGTGCATCATTTACAACTAAAAATGATTTTGACGTCAGAGTATAGAACTGTGTGTTGGAAAACATCGAGAAATGTTATTTCGAATGTTGCGTAGCATTAAAAACACCTACATTTGTCAAATTTCTCTAATTTGTTTTCTATTCTCATTTTTTAAATAGTCTTCAAAAACAAAAATTTGTTGTAAACAGTAAATCAACGATATCTTCTAAACAACGGTTTATTAAAAACGCGTATAATATAAAATACTAAAATATTATAACTACGGTCAAAAATTTATAATAAAAAGTTTTTGTACAAACTACTTTTTATTTTTTGTCCAAACCTAAAATTACATTAATCATTTTGTTGAGGTTTTCAAGTCCAAAATAATTATCTAAGGTTGTCTTTTAAAACAAATGAATGTTTGACATTAGGTACTCTCATTTGCTGAAGATTTATGACGTAGTTGTTGTTATTGTTTATTTTGTTGAAGGTAGAGTTATGATGCCCAATACACACGTAGGGGTATAAGTTGTGCTGCCCTAATTATAGCGGTATATCGCTGCAAAATATTGACTAAAATTCGTGAAGACGTTTAGAGCCATATATGAAACGGGTACTTGTAGATTATCAAAGTGGATTTAGACACAGCTGAACGCAACTGTTTACATTTCATGCATACTAGAGAAGTTCTATGAATACATATAGAAGTTCTATGAAAGCTGGGGAGTGATAGAAAGAATGTGGATGGCGTGGGAATGGAAATTTGGTGAATTGGTAAAGATGAGGCTAATGATTATGGATGTTTGTGTGAGGAGCGTATTGATCTATGGGGATGACGTATGAGCGGTGTGTGAAAGAGAAATGATAGAAAGAGTGCAAGCTGTATGCATCAACAGGATTCTAGGCATAGATAGAACAACACCGTATGAAATTGTGTTACGGAAAACTGGCAGACATAAATGTTGGGTAACAGGAGTGAAGAAGTTGGTGAATTTTGAAAGAGAAGTATGGACGAATAGGGAGCGGAGATTGGTGAAGGAAATTTATATTAAAGGAATGGATGAAATGCAAGAGGGTGGCTGTAGGAATAAATGGATAGAAAGTAGAAGGAAAATATTTGAAGGAATAGGATGGTCGATGAGTAGATGGGGGCTTTCCCCCGTCATGGATGTAATGGAATGGTGAACGAGGTAGTTGAGAGGCAGAAGAGTCATGAAAGGATTAGTGGGAGTATTCAATAGCAGATATGAATGAATAAGGGTGGGAGAGGGGATAGCAGAATATTTAGCAGCTGGATTAAGTATGAAGGTGAAAAGGATGATAGCGAGGTTTAGGTGTGGTAGTGAAGAGCGGGGTACTGGATCAATGAGCAAGATAGGAAGTGTAGGGTTTGTGGGATAGAAGAAGAAAAGTGGATGCATTGGATGAGAGAGTGTGTAAGGTTAGAGTAGAAAGAAGAGGATAGAAAGCTTGGAGAGAACTGGAGGTTAAGTTTAGGACAAGAGGGGTACAGAAAGGAAATAATGGAAAAAGTGTTGAATGAGATAGTGAAAAGGAAAGAAGGAGGTTGGAGCATAAAGGAATAAGTGTGGGGGGAGGCTAGGTTGGAGAATGCGGGAGATAGATAAGGAGTGGAGTGAGAGCAGAAGAAGTGAACGGAAGGAAAATGTAAGAAATAAAAAGGAAAGGGTAGGTAAGGGATAGAGAACGATGAAAAAGGGGGACAGAATAAGAGATTGGTGACAGGTAAGATGAATGGAAGGAAAGAAAGGAGGCAAGAATCGCCTGGTGTGTAGTGGAGACTATAAGGGGAATTTAAGGATGTACTGGAAAAGGGAACAAGGGAAACGGAAAGAAGAGGAGAGGGATGTATAGGAGGATAGAGGGCCGGACCCTTTCCTTCATCCTAGAAAAACAACAATTAAAATTGTGTATTTTAGATTATTTTTATTTTGGATTTTGTACGTAGTTTTCGTATTGGAATGGCATTTTGATGGCAATAAAGGTTTTTTATTTTATTATATTTGCCAAAATAAGGGTTCTTTATTCCTAGGTCAAAATCAAGTTTATCGACGGGCCCCGCATATTATCTAACTTTTTCTATATTTTATTGGTGCATGTTTAGTTCAGGGGATGCACAAACTTATTGTGAATAGCTTTCTTTTCAAAGAAACTCATAATAAAGAAGTTTTCCCATACGGTATGTACTTTGGGGATAACAATGTACAGAAATTACGATGAAAAAATATCTGTCTAGTATTTCGTATTATGTTAATTATTATATTTATAAAAGATATTAAAATATTAACCACATTGTTTTATTATAGGTTCAGAGTGCCGGATTTACAATCTGAACAAACTGAAGCACTTATTGGAATTAATAGTAGTAGTGAACATGAAGCGTAATATGTTCGGAAAACTCTACATAAGGAATCTTCTTGAAGTGAATGCATTCCATATTTATTTATTTTGTTCATACTGGGATTACTTATGAATAATTTATTACTGATAAAGTTTTATGGAGGTAATCATACAGTGTTACTGGAATAAAATAATTAACTTAAATTACATAAAATTGATCTTTTTAGGTAATTTAAGTATAAAGTATACTTTTGCTATAGCGTACTGAATATTTTATTAAAATATTTGTTACTTAAATCATTCCAATAATATTCCTTCCATGTCAAGTGATATTTAGGTTTTCATAAAGGACAATGTGTCCTGAGAGGTAATTGTTATTTTCATGCTCTGTTGCGTCTTTAAAATATACATTTCAGGAGTTTTCAGTTTTTTTTAATTTTTCCTTGAAAGCTCCTGTATCTACCACAGTGCAGTATTTTCGACCATGACTGTGTGTTTTCCATTTTTATGAACTTTGTAATATATTTGAGGCTTCTTTTGCTTATTTGTCTAATGCAAAAGATATTATATATGCAGTCTCGTCCCGCAGGGCATCTGATCTGCTATTATCTGTCATTTTTTTTTCTATTCTGATTTTCCGGATTTTGCCATAGATTCTTCAGACAGAATTTAAGCCAGCGATGTCTCGATAGTTTGCTCAGACAGCCTTGTTGCGTTGTCTTTGGTGGAGACTATATTTTAACGAGGAACATAAACAGTGCTTAAGTGTAGCTATTATAAGCTTGATATTTACCGCACAGTGTACGGCGTTTTGCCATTTTTAAACTCTTACTGCTTCTACAACTGTGCCGTTACTGCGGTAATTGCTATTTGGATGAAATATTTGTAAGTTTCTTAGAATTCTCTACGGTCTTATCCCAAAATGTTACTTATACTGTGCTTTTTATCTATTCAGACAAGACTTTAAAATTACTTAAGATTGCTGTAATTTACGGTAAGTTACGGTAATATTTAAGTTTTACGGTAATATTCGATAATTTTGAAAATAAGTTTTCATTTCCTTTTTATCCTTGGCATATTCTATTGTGATCTAAAACAAAGCAAATAGTAAATAAGTACAAATGAAGATATTAGAAATGAGATATTAAAAACAAAATAAACTACATTAACATTGGAAGCATGGCAAATTGGCCAAAGCAATAAAAAAATGTCATGGATGAAAACATGTCTAAATAAATCAGAATATTATACAAGAAAACAAGAACATTAAACACGACGGGATATAAATTTGTATGGTGCAAAAATGACGAAATATATTCTAAAACTAATGAAAATTCACAAGAAGAGATATATATACAGAAACTACACAACAATAGAATAAATGCATATACCACTGAATCCAACTAAGACCAAAACACTAGAGAAAAAATAACACAACCAAAATGCAGGAAAAACTTACAATTATAAACCTAAATATACGAAACATGAAAAACAAATTTGGTGAAATCAAACTACTCATGAAAGAAAAGAACCACAAATATTATTACTAACAGAATCATGGCTGAAAAAATGAAACAGATTAATACAATATAAAATATTAGAACAGTATACACTCGTGCAGAACGTGAACAAAAGGGGGAGGAGTATCCATCTGCATCAAAGAAAATATAAGCCACAAACAACTAGACATCACAAATAATAAACATTGCAGCGCTGGAAATAACCATAGGGAAAAAAATTAAACTAATAGGAATATATAGACCACCAAATTATAAAAATCAAGAAATTATTGATAATTTAGAACAAGTAGTGGGAGACAGAAACACAATACTAGCTGGAGATCTAAATGTAAACATATTAAACAAATATAAAAAACAAACAAAAGACTACATGGAAACCCAAAATGAAATAGAAAATACTCGACAAAATAAACTACACAAGGGATCAAGAACATAAAACAAAAACAATAATAGATCATTGTATAAGCAACGTCAAACAACGGAAATATATCTATAAAGTAAATTACATCAGCATAACAGATCATAGAATGATACTGTTGGAAATAAGTACGAAGAAAGAGCAACAAAACAAAAACCTGGTAACCATAAATCTAAAAATCTAATAAGCAAAATGATATATATATATATATGTATATATATATATATATATATATATATGAATAAATGTAATAAG
>WYDF02100531.1:0-23875 GCA_009867245.2 Adranes taylori | reverse complement strand
ATATTAACTGTAGTATTAAATACCATATATCTATTTCGAATCAAATGTTGGAATTAATTCCACATATTAAATAAAAAATATTTTAGCTAGAAATGAAACAATGATCAAATTAACGAATTTCTTAATATCACGTATCACGTATTTAACAAATAGTTACATGAATGGTTTTTAAATATATATCCATACACACTAGCACAACGCATTCAAATAGTTCAAAATACAGTGGAGACGGTTCGTAAAGTTCGTACTAGTGTTGGTCATGATCAATCTCCTTCTCGCACAGTTGTACTCAATAAATTGGAACTGTTTGGACAAGTTAGTGATATGCATACTCCAACTCGTGTTCATACTAACAGGTCAGCTCAAAATACCGATCTTTGAGGCACCCCAAGTACCGATCTTTGAGGCACCCCGCTGAGTATATCTTGTTTACTGTAATAATTATTGTCAATTCGGACGCGATAGGTGCGACTCGTCTGAAAACTTCTTATCCGACGGAGCAAATTACCTCTGACTTTCATATCATCTAGTTTGTATAATAATCTTTGTCTTGGAACTTTGTCGAAAGTCTAGATATATAACATCAATTGGGTGATTCTTGTCAAATTTGCTTGTCAGTTCACTTAACATTAATAGCATGTTGCTAATTACGGGTCGTTCAGGCAGAAATCTATGCTCTGCTTTGCCAATTTTCCATTTGCAAGTAAAAACTTGGTTTAGTCTTCAGCAATCATTTTCTCCGTGCATTTGCAGAGTACCGATGTCAAACTGATTTGTCTATAGTTCACCCCTTTAATTTTGTCTCCCTTTTTGTAAATCGGAATGATAGTATCTTTCTTCCATTCATCTGGGACTTCACCCATTGGCAGCGAATGGTTCATAACTTCTGAAAGAGGAGAACTTAGTAGTTCTGCACAATTTTTAATGAAAATTGCTAGTAAATTGTCAGGTCCAGGGCTTGAGTTATCGATTTTCCTATGGGCGCTTTAATTTCTTGTCAGTATTAGTTTCCTGTCATTTGTCAATACCAAATCGAGTGTGATGGTTTTTTATGTTCACGAAATCTATTAGTTTAATTAGTTTGTGGAAAATTAAAATCTCCAAATATATGAAGATTCTTGCGATCTTAGTATTTAAACATTCTGTCCGTTAATATGGTGTCGGAAGCTATAGATCTAGATGGAGGGCTGTGTACGTACAAATTAGATTTAGCTCAGTTTGACCGTATTTGATATTTATATATGCTTCTGCTGGAAATTCACTCAGGTCCTCTATACATAATATATTAAGTGTGGTACCTTCAAACTCGTTGGCTAAATATAAGCACACACCTCCATCCTTTTTGTTTTTTCTGTCTATCCTTATGATTGAATGATTTGGAATAGAAATGAGACTCTCTGGAATTTTGCAGTTTAGCTATGTTTCAGTTATTAAGTTAACGGATTTGTCCACATTTACTGTTGCTAGGAGTTTATTGAACTTAGACAATAGAGATCCTATGTTAGTATATTGAACTTTTATGTTGAAAATATTTGATTCTTGATTAGGTTTGTTTGAGAGAACCTGTTCTTTAATTTGTTCTGTTCGCTATTCTGTATAGAAAAGGGTAGATATTCGCCCCTCGCCCAGGTGCTTAGGTTCTTTGCTTTTTCAAGATCTTCTAAATTTAGTGACATTTTAAAAGAAAAGTACTCGTTCGGATGTTTAGATTGCACTTTCATGCACTTAGGGTTGGTAAATTGTTTTTCTATTAGGTAGTTTTTTAGATCTTCGACAGATACATCTGGGTGAAATCTGGAGACATGTAGGTGTGCAACCCTCGAGATACCATTTATTAAAGTGTTTACTGCATTGCGTTCTGCGCGGGTTTAGTTATTCGTGTTTGACGTTTGTTGTTTTGAATAATTTGTCATCTTTCACTGCCTGTTTCCTTTGACTTGGGCGGGTCCGTTTTTTCCACTGTTTCATTTGGTGCAATAATCTAGGGCCTCACAGTATCATTTGTTGATATTAACCTGCCTGTTGTTGTCAGTGGTTTACTTCTTTCTACCTCGTGGTTTTTGCCCGGTGGTGTATGCTGCTGATTATTGGAAACCGAGTTGTGTTGTTGATTATTGGAAACGAACTTTAGTCCAACTGTGTTATTTTGTTCTTTTGTTTGATTAGTAAATCTAAGTTTTTAATGAACTGAGTGTTTATTAGCGGTTCTTGGTATTATTCTACTTGTTACGGGTAGTTCGGGAAAGCTATCACCCTAGACATTTTTGGATCGTGCTCTTGCAAAAGGTGGATTTGGTCCATTAGCATTTTGTTTTTGCATGACATTTCTGTTAAAAGTTTTTTTAAGTAAGCGTTTTCTAATTGCAGAATTTGTTACTTCGTTTTGTACTATTACCAGTATCAATTTCACTTACGGTTCCTTACAGTATGGTTCCTTTTATTTCAGTATCAACAATAATATCTGTTTGCTGAATTGGAACTGATGTCGAAGCCTTTAAATGGTATTGAGTCACTTGATGGCACATTTGTTTCATTTGTTATCTTTGCTGTTGGTATAATTTACCCGGACATAACCTCACTTTCTTTCACAGATTACACCAACATTTTTCAGTTTCACTATTTGCTCTCATTTCAACAAGATTTTCTATTGTTATATTTTCACAAACACTGTTTTTTTACACTTTATACAGTCCTACGTATTTTAAGACGCGCTTTTCACATGATGCAGAGGCCATATTGTTAGTGGCCGCCAGCTTTGCATTGCGTTTTGCATAAAGATCTTGGCCTACGTGCTTATAAGCTGCAGTTAATACCAGATTTGAAACCAGCCGACCAAGTACAACATTTTGAGTGATGAGGCTCATCTAGTCTTGCTCTAGTCATCTAGTCATTTTCATCTAGTCTTGCTACGTAAACAAGCAAAACTGTCACTTCTGAAGTTCCGAAAACCCAAGACAAATAGTCCAACAACCTCTTCAAGTACAAGTGATAGTTTCATGCGGTTTTTGAGTTTTAGGTTTTTGGCGCAACCATTTCAGTGAATGGATTGCGTTATCGAAATATGTTGACTGATTATTGTGGCCTGAAATTGAAGCTATGCACAGCACGGCATTTATTATCAGCTGTACGGCGCCACATGCTACACAGCTGATAAAATAATGGCTATTGCGTGTAAAATTTCCTGGGTGTGTAATTTCTCGAAATGGAGACTTCAATTTGCCGCCAAAATCGTAACACCATTTTTTTTAGCTACGTTAAAGATAAGTTCTGTACCAATGCTTCAGTAACGATTCAGGCATTCCAAGACAATACTAGAGCTGTTATTCGCGAAATATAGCTGCAATTATGCAAAAACATGATGAAACATAATAACAGCCGAGGCAGACATTTGGTAGATATTCTCTTACTAAGTTTTGCAGTAATTAAAGTAAGAATATTACCAGTTTTCATAAAACATATTACGTTTTTCTGTTGATTTAGAGAGGCCTCTTCTCGAAAACCTTCTTACATGAACAATAAACTTTAAAGGTTAAATAAATATTTTCTGAGAAAATAAAAATCATCGTTTCATTTTGCTCATAACTCGTAGACTTATATTCATATAATAAAATGATTTAAGAAGTAAACACAAATTATGAATTAGAGGATTTAATCAGCAGAGTTTTATTTTAGAAATCGCTAAATACAACAATTTCATTTGAACAGGTCTACTATATTGGAATGTTTAAAAGATCCCGACGTTTCTATACGTCGAAGGGCAATGGAATTATCATTTGCTTTAATCAATACTCAAAACATCAGAACAATGATGAAGGAGTTATTAATCTTTTTGGAGAAAGCGGATCCTGAATTTAAAGCGCAATGTTCGTCAAATATTGTTTTTGCAGCCGAACGATATTCTCCTAATAAACGTTGGCATTTAGATACCTTGCTCAAAGTGTTGATAGGTGTAAGTATAGACATTCACTTTCTTTATTGAATAAGTTTTAAACAAAGTTTTCACATTGTCCTAAATTTGCTAACCTACTAAGGTTGAATCTTTGCTTTTATTGTTTTTTTTGTGTATTTATTTTTAGTGTCCTTTTTGTGTTTTGTATTTTGGTCACTTTTCTTAAACTGTTCTTCTTTTGCTTTAAAACGAAACCATCTTCTTTTACGGTACATCTATATTAGGCGTGACTGCGATGTTGGTTTTAATGTTTTATAGTTTTTAAATTACATTAAACTTCAATACTTTCTAACGTATTTAGAACTTATCTGTTCTAAATACGTTGAATAATTAATTAATATCTCTATTGCAAGCCAATAACTTACAAAGGCTATCGACCGATCTCTTTCTACCTGGTATTAAAAAAACATAATATTACAATTCAATTTAATAAATAACTCGAAAATGTTATAAACAAAAAAAAAGGATCTGGTTATTGAATGATTTAGTTCATTTTAGATGCATTCCATTTTCTCACTTCCTTATCCGATGACAGACCGTTGTGGATGACCATAATTACATCAAATTTCCTCCAGCGTTATGGCCGGAACTCTCCTTGGTCTTCTATCGACATTTGAGTCTGCGGTTTTGTTTGAGTCTGCGGATTGATTTTATATTCTCTGTATGATTCTCTCTTTATCTTGAGTAACTTAAGAATATTAGGAGGAAGAATATACGAATAGTTTATTAAAGGAGTATTATCTTGAACTGTTGTGGATAGTTTCTCCAAGAATTTCCTAATTTACGTCTTCAGAAGGTTGAAGGTTGATTATAAATGAATTTTTGCATTTCAATATTAACTATTTCCATATTTCATTTTCCGAAATTTGGGGTTTCCTCTATCGGTTCGTTGAGAGGATCTATTTCTAAATCCACCTCTATGAGTATTGAAAGATGATCGGAACATAGGTCGTTTACCAAATTAACATTATTAATGTTATTCCTAAGATTGGCAGAACGTAAAATCAGATCCGGTGTGGAATCATTGTTATTCTCCATTATGAAAGTTGGTGATGTAGAAAATTTTACAAATTCCGAATTTCTGGGAAATTTAGCTAATTGTTTTTGTTTAAATTTATTTATTTTAAAATCACCTATTATTAGTGAATATTTATATAGAGATTCTTTGATAAATATATTCTCATCAATACGTGAAAATGGATGAATGTATGGCAAAAATATGTGAAGTTTTCTTTCTTTGAATGGTACAGTAAAATGAATACATTCATTAAGGGGATTATTTAAGCAAGTTGGATTTGCTTTACCTATTTGGATAGATTTTTGACATGGAACTACTGATTCACAAGATAATTAATGTAGCTCATTCTTTGAAGAGTGTTCCAATGCACCTTTGCATTTCATGCGTTTTATTTCTGTTGCGCAATGCACTGTAGTGTGGTCAAATTTTGCGCATCTTGTGCAGAAGGAGGAGGTGAGCTTGTGTATACCGGATAATCTCTATTTTTATAGAATACACCGTACTTGAGAAGTGCTTTATAAGATTTATTACATACTGTAATTATTTTAATTGTGACTGGTTTGTTGATGGCTCTTGCAACATACGAATACATTTGCAATACCGATGTTACTAGCAGTTAAGTGATCGCAGTTAATTACTAGCAGTTAAGTGATCCATTACTATACAGAATTTATTTTAACCGAAGAAGACGGAAAAGAAAGTTTTCTATCTGATAATCTACAAGTGATCTAGCAGTTAAGTGTTATATTACTAGCAGTTTAGTGATCGCTAATTTGTTTATCAGTTATTTTCCAATCAACGGAACGCATAGGATAACGGCGCAGTAGGATGGCGTGAATAAAAAATCTTTGTTATTTAGATTTAAATTTGGCTGTGTTGAATTATAAGAACTAATAAGTTTATTGTTAACCATATTATTGAGAGTTTTTTCTACCTCATTGCTATTTGTATTTGTTTTAAGTAAAAAACTTTGCTTGGTATTAATAATATCTTTTTTGTTCGGAATTCTTTTTCCCATAAATCTGACATTTTTATGCGAAGCTGTTTCAATTATATATAAGTTTTTATATTCTTTTGTAGATATGTTTTGCATATTTACAGCGTTATTTCTTGTGACGTTTTCCTTGTGATTGTTATTTTTCAAATTAGAAATGGGTGAAATGTGAAGGTATTTATTAGCAAAAGTTTGGAGTTTGGTTCTAACGAGGATGAAATGTACGTAGGTGAATTTAATGGTAATTGAGTAGATTTACCTTTTTTGGTGTAGCTTGACCATTCGCTGCTGCTTTTTTCCTTTTCTTTTTGGCCGTGATAAAAGGTAATTCATCTTAGCATGTAGCGTCCTCTGTAGATGTCTCTGCTCTGGATTTGTCCATATGGGATAAGAAAAATGCCTTAAAGGAATTATTCAAGTGAACTTGACTCATCTTTACAATATAATATAACTGTGCGAAGTATTACATGTGCTTGCGTCAATACCTAAGCATAGAATGTATGTTGAATATTTTGCCAATTAAAGTGAATATCCTTGACATTTTCGCATTGCCCTTGAAATTACTTTGACCCCTGAATTTTAGGTAATTTATTTAGGACAACTTATTTAGAGTAAGTTATTTAGAATTTTAGGACAATTATTTTTATAAGAAATCCAAATTAACCTAGTACAAAAACAAAAACGATTTTAGTCTCTTATTAATCTCACATGTTAGTCTCTCCATTGCTTCGTGCCCCATGCATACCATCCAATTACCTACTGTCATTTTTTGTTCATCCGTCAACAACATTTCTTCACATACATACATCCAATGCTCCCACGTTTCTTCCTCATTCCCACATATTCTACAACTTCTTTCCCTATCATTTATCTAATACTTGTTTCCCCTTTCCTCTCTACCATACCTAACCTAAACCTAAACCTGGCTATCATCCTCTTTTCTTTCATGCTTCTTCCCGATCTCAAATATTCTGGTAAAATACTTTCAACCATCAAACATCCATACTCGTATTGTATCGATTCATTTTTATTCTTTCATGTCTCTCCTGTACTCCCGCAACGTTTGTTCTACCTCTATCTTACAATTCATACCTTTCCTCATCCTATTATATACACCATTCATACATTGACCATCCATACTTTTCATATAACCTTTTTCTACCCTGGCCCATTCGTTTCTATCATCATACTTAACCATCTTCTTAACTCCATATACCATTACATGATGTATGTATGTAATATTATATGACATTATATGTAATATTACATAATAATAATATTACATAGAGATAACATTATGTTATATATGATATGTTGTGAAATAATCAATGCATAAGAAAAGTTTACTTTTTTACAAATGATTTTGGGTCCTTTTTTTCTTGCATAGCATTTTACCTATCTTTTTCGCTCATCTTTTTCTACTAAAAGGATGAGCTTTTTTGTAGAAAAAGAAAAAGTAGTTTTTCTACTTTTTTTTTAATTTTTAACGTTGCTAAAATTCAAAATTTAACTGAAATTACGCCTTATATCCACTTGTTGAAAAATAGTTATTACAATCAAAAAATTTCTATGCATTATAATTTACAATTTCCGTTAGAATGTAGATTATTTGTATAAGAATATTTTTATCTGTATACATTTTTTTTAATATAGGCTGGAACTTATGTTCGAGATGATGTGATATCGTCAACAATTCAACTAATATCAGAAACAACTGCGCAACAAAGTTACATAACGTTACTACTATGGAAGGCTTTGTCAGAAGATGCCCTAACAGACAAACAGCCTTTGATACAGGTACATATTTATAAATATCTATTGATGGTAACATCCTCATACCAGTACATTAAAAAAGTATTATATATAAAATGGTTAGTATTATATATAAAATGGTTTTAAATATAATAGAATAGAATAGAATTTTTATTCTAATACTACTAGATTCCTAATACATCAAACAAATTGAATAGTTTATTTGCAGACTGTCCAGTATTTGTCAATGTTAATGAGTAATAATAACTAAAATAACTACTAAATAATAATAATTGTGCTGAATGATATTAATAATGTAGCTGATGTGATTTTTAAAACATATAGCGATGCAATATGTATTACATTTAGTTCCTTGAAGTAAAATCTACATGAAGTGCATTTTATATGTCGGTAATAGATCTCACAGTTTCTTTCTGTTGTAGTAGATGCTGTACATGATGAGTACTGTGCTCCCAGCCATCTATACCGCACAGTAATGACGATTTAAAGACTGACTGGCAAAGAGTGAGTGATAAGTGATGCCGCCTTTTTCCCCTGCAATGTTAGTGATTCTTTTTATTGCGTACAAGCTCTTTGATAACTTATTTGCCAGTATGTCTATATGTGTTATCCAGGTCAGACGCCTGTCCACGTAGATTCCTAAGAATTTTACTGCTAAGTCATTTTTTTCCATCTGTCCATTATATATTGCAGCTGGGTTGATTTTGTCTCGTTTAGTGCAACATCATTTTGTTCAAACCATCTTTCAGCTATTTCTAAACTTTGTTTGGAGAGTGCTTAGAGTTCTGTTGTGTCTGTAGTTATAGTTGTGTCGTCCACATACATACCCGCATGTAATCGGGCAGACCGTTTATATATATTATGAAAAGTACTGGGCCTAGAATTGACCCTTGTGGGACACCTCTTGTAATGAGCTATTTGTTTCCCGTTTTGTAGAAAGATTTCACTAATAACAACGGAGTGCCTCGGATACCATAATATGCAATTTTGCTTAATAATATATCATCTGATATGGTGTCGAAAGCTTTGAAGATCATAGAAACTGGACATGCTTATTTGGCGATTTGCCATTACTTGACGAGTGTACGTCATTAATGACATCTTGATTGCTACAATTACTTCTAAGCCCAAATTGTATACTATTATTTTCTAACATTATTTTCTCGAGTACTTTTGATAGTACGGCAGAAGTGATGTAGGACTATAAATGTCACAATTTTCAGGAGCTCCTTTTTTGTAAAATGGAATAACTTTGGCCATCTTGAGTTGGTCTGGAAAGGTTCCAGTCTCTATGCAGCTATTCTAGATTTTTACTAGGTGTGGTGAATAAATATATAATATATAAAATAATAAAAAACGTAAAATGTACCTAAAAACTAGTAAAATAAGATTATTGTAAGGCAAAAATAATTTAACTACTAAAACAATTATATCCATATCTCTAGAGCTAACGAATCTTTCTATTTCTGTAGACAATGATTATTAATTTAAGTCAATATTTATTTGCAATATCCAATATCCATTTGTAATAGTTTTGAAAACTAAAATTTGTATCAAATTTTTAGTCGAATTGTAATTAACAGTTTTGTCTTTATTAGGTTGCCTCATGGGCTATCGGTGAATATGGCGATTTATTGCTCACAACATCAGCCGAGGACGCTGCAGCGGCAGCAGCAGCTGTAGGCGATGACAGTCCACTGAAGACACCGGCCGAGGATGATGTTATCGACGTGTATAATCGCCTTCTATGGTCACCACAAAATAGCGCTGTTACTAAGCAATACACACTCATGTCACTAACGAAGCTCAGTACTCGATTTTCTAACACTAAGTAAGTTCAGCACATTTTTATCAAAATTAATATGCAAAAATCTCGGCACTTCTACAAGACAAATACTTAATTTTCTTTAAAGGAAGACAGTTATTTGCAGGTGCATTTGTTAATAATAATTATATATCTTTTCATTATTTTTTTAAAAGAATAAATATACATTACGTTCCATTACATCCACAATCGATATAATTGACGACCTTTATATATTTTATAGTATTTGCAAACTTATAAAAAATTGGTTATTATTCGTAAAATGCAAGCTAATTTCATAAGTTGTTCAACTAGTTCAAAAAATGATTATGTTTATTACGGTTTATTGTTATCATTTATATTTTCCTAAAAAACGTTTAGTGTTATCATTTATTTTTCAACATAGTCCCCTTTTAAGGGAATACAGTTTACAAGGCGACTTTCCAACTTCCCCTCCGAAAAATAATTTTGTTCGAGTTCTTCAAAATAGTGGGAACTTTCGATCATCACTTCATCTTTTGTTGCAAAACGGTGTCCTCCGAGCCATTTTCTTAGGTTTGAGAAGAGGATGAAGTCGCAAGGGGTTAAATCTGATGAATACGGTAAGTGGTCGATCAATTCGTAGCCTAATTGGTTCAATTTTGCCTGCGTTACGGCCGCTTTGTGAGCGAGTGCGTTGTCATAATGGAAGAGAACTTTTTTGCGAGCCAAATCAGGGCGGTTTTTCTTCAATTCGGCGTCGAAATGGTCCAATAATGCTGCGTAGTAATCGCCAGTTTTACTCTTCGCCAAGTAATCAATAAGAATAATGATTTCGCATCCCAAAAAACAGTCGCCATCTCCTTACCGGCCGATTGGGTTGTCTTTGCCTTCTTCGTTGGGCCTTCATCGTATTTTCTCCGCTGCTTTGACTGTTCCTTCGTCTTCGGCGTGTAGTAATAGACCCACATTTCAGCAACAGTGATGTATTGACGAAAAACCTTCGGATCTCGTTTTATCTTCGCCAAAAGCTTCTCCGATTCAGATTCAGATTCTGTCCCATTCAGATTCAATGAGTATCTATCGAAATTTTTTAACATTCTGTTTATTGAAGTTGGGTCTTAGTTCATTTTCTTAGTGTACTTTGTTTTCTTTTTATGTTTATCGAAAATGCCTCGTGGTCACTAATTGAGTACGCTATAATATTTGGTTCATAATATCGATTTATAGTTATAAATATATATCTGATTTACGTTTGTCGAGACGTATATAGAGACATACATTTAATTCCATGAGTATTTAACAAGTTAACTAGTGCCTTCATATTGGTGCTATTTGAGAGCAAATCTATATTAAAGACAGTAGAGACAGTAATAGATCTGGCTCAAATGTTTGTAATAGATATGTTAATGATGAGTCAATCTTAGCAAGACATTTCTCAAAATTTCAGTCGCCAGTTTGTGTGCTGGTATATGTATTGTGGTTCGCTCGTAGTTTATTTCGACTTGAGTTAGTTTTCAAATTTTTCCTGATGTTTTTTGTTGCCTATAGTAAATTTCCGCTAGTTTAGAACCTCTAATATTATATAACGTACAGTTATGTTATAAACTGTTTTGTTTCTTTAGTTTTATTAAAGAGATATTTATCCATAAACTTATAAGAATGAAAGATCTGAAGATCTGATGAAAGATCTAAAAGATCTAATATAATTTAAAATTATTCATGCAATTTTGATATCCACTTTTTTCCTCATAGTAAAATCCAACAAATAATAAGTTCGTTCTGTTCCTCGCTACATATTGAGCTTCAACAACGTGGCGTTGAATTCAATCAGCTATTCGGCAAATATCGACAATTACGACCGGCTTTATTGGAACGTATGCCTGCAATGGATCGACAGTCAACGAGCGCAAATGATGATGATGATTTGACAGCGGATGCTGATTCTCCAACGAGACGAACTAATGGAGAATTCTTGGAACACCAGCTATTGGATGCCGGTAGTCCACTTCAACAACAATTTAAACATAGGCAGACGGAATCGGTAAGTAGCATTCAATGTGCTTTCTGTAGTTGTAGTCACCAAAAGTAAATGTGAAGAACACTCCAGTAAATTAAAGAAATCTTATGATTTAACCAATTGGGAAGTTACCATATTAGATAAAACAAAATAAAAACAAGAGTGAACTAAGGAATGAATGGGTCGTGGCCTGGGGAAATGATGTAATTTCTAAGTAATCTGTCAAGCAAATCTTCTACATAAATAAACCCGACGCGGGGATTCCGTCGGGTGTCACCTCGTATGGCGAATAGCCTCGTAGATATAGATGCTACCGGAGAAATGAAATATCTGGGGCGGGCCAAAACTAACACTGTAGTGTATGACCCAGAATGGTCGACTACAAACAGCGTCTGACCCAGAATGGACAGCTGACTTAAAGTGTGCAAAAGGAAGGAGGCCCCACTGCACCACTCTATGCCCCTAGAATACCATCATGGAATTACAACGAAAGGAGCTACCGGTGCCTTCAATATTCCGGGTCCGGAGGTGTGAAATATGCTAACGGCCAAGAAGAGGTAGGAACCAGGCATTACTTGAAAAATATGCAACTGGTCAACAAGAATCAAAACAACAAACTGTCGAAGACTGTGACCTGGAACGTAAGGACACATCCAGACAGGAAAGTTGAAAAATGCAGTCTTGGAAATGAATAAGATGAAGCTTGACATACTAGAAATTAGCGAAACACGTTGGCCTGAAACGGGGAGTGCAAAACAGAAAGAGATAAAATGTACACGCAGGCAGCCCTGAAGACGACTCTCACCACTGACACGGTGTTGCCATCCTTGTGTCACAACGCTTAGATAAGTATGTTTCAAACTTCGTCCCATACTCAAAACGTTGCATGCTTTTGCAATTAAAAAGACATCCAAAGAATATCGAATCTAATACAGGTATATGCGCCAACTCTCGACAAACCGGATGAAGAGCTAGAAGCATTCTACGAACAAATCGACAAGCTAATGAGAGTCTTAAAAGATTATGACATAAACATCGTCATGGGAGACCTGAATGCTAAAATAGGCAAGGACAAGGTCAACAAAATTGTGGGACCGCACGGCGTGCGGCAGAAAAATGAGAGAGGTGACAGGCTGCTGCACTTCTGTCCGGAAAAGAACCTAGTCCTTACCAATACGTGGTTTCAGCTTCCACCTCGCCGCCTCTACACATGGCGCTCCCCGCCGGACAAACCTAAAACCCAAACACCATTGTAAGAAACCAGATTGACTTTGTTATGATCAATTCTAGATTCCAAGAACTGTGTTAAATGCGTGAAAACATACCCAGACACTGACATCAACTCAGATCATAACCCTGTTGTCGCTGAGATCCGACTAAGCCTAAAAATACAGCAAACAAGACAACCAGCTAAGAGAATTGATATTAATAACAAGCTCAATAATGACGAGGTAAGGAATAAACTGTCGAACATAGTCAGCAAGAAAATCGCAGATTTGAAGATGAATCCGGAACTCGATGTAAATGAAACTTGGATTAAACTGAAAGAAACAGCTGTAGATCACCTAGCTTTGCAAACAATGGAAAAGAAAAAGAATTGGATGCCAGACTAGATCCTTGACTTAATGAACCCACGGAAAAATCGTGTCTGATGTAGGTGTCTACAAAATATTAACAAAATCATTAGGAGAAAAATAAGAGAAGCAAAAGAAGCCTCTATAAACAACAGTTGAGAAATAGAAGTGCTTGAAGATAAGCATGTTTCAACCTGCATAAACGAGTCTAGGAAGTAACCTACACCACCCGAAAACAAACAATGGCGGAGCTGATTGGAAATGATAATAAACTAGTTGTAGATGAAGAGATGCAACTGGAAGTGTAGAAGAAGTACATCACCGAGCTCTTTGAATACGACCGAAATACACTTGATGACGTCGAGGAGGACCTGCAGGGTCTTGAAATCTTCCAAGCAAAACTGAGAAAAGCTCTGAGTCAAACAAGAACTGGAAAAGCAGTAGGCCCAGACGAAATTAACGTGGAGCTACTCAAATTGATTGACATCGATAATAATGACACCCTCTTGAAGATGTTTAACCGAATATACAATCGGAAATATCCCGTCAGACTGGTTGAAATTTACCTTGCTCAACCTGCCGAAGAAATCGAACGCAAAGCGACTGCATACTCCGATATGGAGGAAAATTGAGGAAAACTTTGGCGATGCTCAGTTTGGGTTCAGAAACGGTCTCGGAATGAGGGAGGCCTTGTTATCCATTCAAGTTCTGGTTAAGAAATAGCTTGATCAACAACAAAATGCGTAAGCCCGACTGGAGCGCATTGGCCTCGATAGCAAGGACATTAATATAATCAAGAAACTGTACTGGAAACAAACATCTCAGATAAGAAATGCTTGAGACAAGGCTGCATGTTGTCCCCAGCCCTCTTCAACCTATACTTAGAAGCTATCTTCGAAAATGCTTTAACTGACATTGACGAAGGTATGATAATCAATGTCAAATGACTGAATAATATTCGGTACGCATATGACACCGTGGTTCTAGCAGAAAATGCAGAAAAGACACTCAGTTTCTTCTAAACAGAATCAACTCTGAGTTTAAGGAGTTAGGTTTGAAGATAAACACTCAAAACACAAAGATGATGGTAATTAGTAAACAACGGATAGAAAACGTTGTAAACACGCTAGACGGGTGATTGAGAGACCGCCGCGCTCCAAGTACCTTGGATGCTGGTTGACAGAAGTCCGGGATTTTCGGGAAATGTTACGTGCTGTCGGTGCTGTTATATCGAGTCGAAGGCTGGACGCTTAAAATCTCCTACATGAACCGACTAGAAGCATTCGAGATGGAATGTACAGAAGAATCCTAAGATCTCATGAACTGATCACATCACTAATGTGGAAGTGCTCCGACGGGCAGGAAAAACGCAAGAAGTTCTCTCAATCGTGAAAAGAAGGAAAGCCGCCTATTTGGGTCACATCCTCCAAAACGATAAGTACAGCCTGCTACAACTTATCATCAAAGGCAAGATTAAGGGAAGACGCGAACTCGGGCGGAAAGTTTTCTTGGATGAGAAATCTTCGACAATGGCTTAATATACGTGATGTAGCAACGTTGATCCGATGCGCACAAAATAGAAATGACTATTCCATAATAGTCGCCGACCTTCTGTAAGAAGATGGCACCAGAAGAAGAATACAAATAAAACAATGTAAGAAAAGTGAATGGATTTAAATACTTAATTGTTTTCGGATCGTGTGTAATCACGTCGCGGTTTGTTTTATGGGTTAGTTTTTCACTCGTGAACTCAACTAAATTCTAGTACAAATACTGTTACATATCTAAGCTTTAGAAATTCCTTCAACTTGCTTCATATTTTATTTGTATTATTATTATACCTTCTTGTCTCTTTGGAGATGTTTTTTCTTGTTGGCTATGAGAAACCTTTGTGGTTGTTACAACCGTACAAATTTATATATTTGTTTGTAATTCTTGTAATTTACAATTTGTTATTTCTTTTTAGAATATCCTCTTGGATCTGATAAGTGATACCAATGAAATAACGATAACAAAACCAACCTCCAATAATATCTCACAAATCTCGAATGTAGAACCAATGCAAAATAATCTATTGGATCTATTAGGCGACTTGGACTTAGTAGGTGGTCCGGTAACGACAACCATAACTACAGCTTCCAACAATGGTGGAGACGGTGGACTATCGTTGATTGTGAATAACAATAATCATCAAATATCTGCACCGCCAGTAGGTATTATGGACCTCGGAGGAGGCGGACAAAACAATCTCAATTCAAATTTTTATAATAATATTGGCTTTATGAATACAAATATTTTAAACGGTAAGACTAATTTTCTTGAGATTTTCATAGACTATATTAAGAGTTTATTTTAATAATCATTTTATTATTATTATCATCACTAAGGGCTGTTTGCGGAAATATCACTCCAGTAGCAACGCAGCCAATCGGTTTATGTACTTTACCTGATTGATTAGTTACACTAGTCGAATATATCTGTCTGTACCATTTTCAAAATTACCAAGTGGGAGTGTTTTTGTACCACGATAGTGTTAACTTACGTTGCTCCGAATAGATCTTTCTTTCTGAATGCCAATGCTTCACACTTACAAAGATATGTTCAGCGATCTCACTTCCTCCTGGCACAACCTTCGCTCTGTTTCTGCTGTATGTAGTACAATTTTCTTCATGTGTATTCCCAGAAATGCACATCCCGTTACAAGACTGGTTATCATTTCGATGTTTTTCCTGCCGAGTTTTAGTAAATGTGAGATTTTGGTCTTACAGCGCTTTCCTTTAAAGGGGTTACTGTGTTGATTGCCTCTTCGCCTAGCAGTATGTATGATTTAAAATTGTCCAGCGCTTCTCTGATTGAGATAACCCAGACCCGGCACTGGCTCTGAAATTAAGCTACATACTTTCTGTACTAGTGCATCTGCCATTTTGATGATAATGTCCAATGTGTCTTAAAGTTTCTGTATGTATTGTAGACTGGTTGGCTGCTTGTATGATCAATTCTACTCCTTCTTTGATCAATTCTTCTGTAGGATATTTTCTACCTTGGCTTGACCTGGAGCGTCTTTTTACAACACCAGTGCTCCATGAGTTGTGGATAGCCTGATAACCAACTTGTACAACCAATGCAACAAGCTAGGCTTCCGTCCCGAAGCTTCACATACATTTGTCTTATAATTGCAAAGGCTTCTCTGTTCCTTGTCCATTTTCCAGACACTTTAAGTGTTCCTTGCACATGGTCCCTAACAGTTGAGTTGAATTTGCCTCAGGTTATGATGATCCATGTACCCAATGGCGTAAATACCTTACTTTTCCAAATCATGCAAGCCGGTTCACTAAAACACACCGCAGTAGCGATGATAGAACCCCACATTGTGAACAGCTTTCCGACACTCTCTCAAAATTTGTTCTTCAGAAAATTCCGCGTGTTCTCAAGCATCTCCTTGATCCCCTCACAGCAAGTTGGAATAAATGCCTCATTATGGCGCTCATCTTGTAATCAATTCAAATGAGGTGTTGTCGAATACTCGAAGAAGGCCCAATGCGACCTTTTTGTTTTATATTGACATTTCAAGTTAACCACCTGGAAAAGTGCTATTTCCGTCGAATATCCAGCATAATCAGAAAATAGTTTTCAAACTACGTTAGATGAATTAATATTAATGTGTAGTAGTAAATTATAATTTAGGAACATATAAAAACAATGAAAAATAAGAAAAGCTAAGATAAGTAAATAGGATTTAAGGAATATTTTTGTTTCAGAACATGATGTGCCTACAATAACAGCATTCGATAAGGATGGTTTAAAAATTATTTTTAGCGTAGAAAAATATGATAACAATACGGTTTCGATTAATGCGGCAGCTACAAATAATATGCTATCCAGTATGACTGACTTTTTACTACAAGCGGCTGTCCCTAAGGTAAATTAAATTGTCTTATTACGATAACAAAGGTCACACTTTTTTATAGTAACACTTCCTAAAAGCACCGTACCTGATGCTCTAAAATTAGCAATTGTAACTCCAATTTTGAAAAAGGGCGACGTAGATGACATTAACAACTACCGACCTATATCTACACTTCCTCTAGACTATCTAGACTTCCGGCCATTTCTAAAGTCCTTGAAAGAATTATTTATAAGAGAAGATGTGTTTTTGGAGGGAAATGAGATTTTAAGTAACAAACAATTTGGTTTTAGAAAAGGTAGGGGAAAGTGCGATGCCATAAGTAAATTCGTTGAGATATCTCTTAAGTTGTTTCGAAAGGGGTGATCATTCTCTGGCTCTATTTTTGGACTTATCAAAGGGTTTGACTGCATCTCTCATGATATTCTTATCCAAAAGCTCACAAAATATGGCTCTAATAATAGCACAATTAAGATAATTCTGTCCTATTTATGCAGCCGCTTCCAGTGTGTTAAATACAATGGTATTATGTCTAGAAAATTGGAATCACTGAACCCCCAAGGGTCAATACTTGAACCTCTCCTTTTCATTCTTTACATAAATGATCCTCCACAGTATCTCCAAAGCAACCAAGCTCTGAGTGTACTTTACACAGATGACACCACAAGTTTTTGTCAAAATGCAAATGAAAAAAACTTCGAAACGCTGGCGAGGTAGAGAATAAAGTCTCTGACTGGTTCGTTGCGAATAGGCTTAAAGTGAATCTTGATAAGAGTCAAAAATTATGTCTCATCTTACGACAACACAACTCAACTGCACATGTGGACTCCGCTAAATTTCTTGGAATAAATCTGGACCCGGCTCTAAAGTGGGACATGCATGGGGAAAAATTAACTACCAAACTAGCTAAGAATGCGTATCTAATAAGAAATTATGAAAATTTCTATCGGCAAATGCGCTACGTAATATTTCGCCTTATTCCATTCCCATTTATCCTACTGCATATTAGTAAGGGGTCACACTGCATTCCGACATCGCATCTTTTGGCTCTAACGATGTGCGATTAGGATTATCGCGGGTCTTGATTATAGAGCTGACTGCAAAAGCTCATTCAATGCTTTAAACATTTTGACCTTTCCCGGCATTCTGGAGTGTTTCTTATATGCTATGAAAAATGAAACCAGTTTTGCGATGCAAAGTAACAGTCATAGCAAATCATATTCGTGTTGACTATCTGAGATTATCTAAATCCCAAAACGGCTGAAATTTATGGAGTAAAAAAAATTTTAACAAGCTACCTAAAAAAATTTAATAATCCTACAATTGCATATAATCAGAAATAAATAAATATTCTTCCGTTTGATTTTCTAAATATTTTTACGTATCAAAAAACGTTTTTAACATTTCAAATTGATTTACAGACATTCCAATTGCATATGTTGCCATCGTCCGGAACTGTGATTTTACCAAATGGCCAAGTAACTCAAACTATGCGTGTTAGCAATCCTTCCAGAGTAAGTAAATATTTCATTTTATCTCGAGATTTTATGTTTTACTTATTTCGTAACAAGAAGCTGTTAACGATCTCTTTTAGCAGCGAACTGTACAATGTATGTGGGCTGGTTCAGATTTTTATGAATATTTCGAGAATTGTGAAAAGGTGCTAGTTTAATGTCTACATACTACTATTAGTCCATGCAAAATTAAACAATTAACTGTAGTGAATGATAAATTGATCTTGATAGTGAATAGCTAAACTTCTAAATCGCCTAGAGCACGGAACTATGTTTTGTCTCTTGTAGACGAAACTGGAGCAACAGGTTATAGTCGTGAGCGAATTACCCTTTTAGCGCTGGTAATTTAATTATGAGCAACAATCAGGTGCAATTATAACCATCTTCAGTTGACAAACATTCAATTTCTCGGAGAGCAAAGCCTGATGATATATATCTTAAACGGGGTTTGAATGAGAGTGATTCCTGCTGGTTTTGTACTGTCCATATTCTTTGAAATCAGCAGGATGTCGGCACTAGAACCAATTTAACTAATACAGGCGAGTGGAGGTTTTGATGTTTTATGGTCCATTCACATGCGTTCGTTGTTAGACTAACGGTACGTTCAGATCTTGCTTTCCTTCCCACGTTTGAATGACACCAATAAACCATTTTGTATGAAATATTTCTTATGATTAGCTAAATGTTTCTTTAAAAATCAATATCTTCGTATGTTACATTCCGCATATATTTTAAGTAAAATTCTTAAAACTAATTACTTAATTATTTTGATCATCCTGTAATAACTTTGTGGAATTGGGAAGGATTCAAATAAAACAAAGCAATTTTCACATATTATGACAATTCTCTCTCGGTGCTCTTTAAAACGATATTCAACATGAGGGGATCTAGCTTCAATTGTTCCTTAGATGTCGTAAAAATTCTTTATGGTCGCCTAGATTAAATATACCAATATTAATAATTGTTTAAATAATAGTACATGCAGATAAAGTCAAGAGCCAATATTTTACATTTTATGAGATGTAGAAGATACTGTTGTAGCTTAATAAACGTTATAGTCAATGACTTGTGCAAAATGTAATTTTGGGAGGGGTTTAAACTAACCACATACAATATTTTTATTTAATGTGTAACTATGGTATAAATCTTAAATGTTTTCGAAATGTTTGATATGTACGCATTTGCTTATCAATTTTGCTGTTTTAGTACGCTCACCAATTTTGCTGTCTTATCTTTAGTAATCAACACATGCCAGCTGTGCGCTTCTATGATAAACGTATAATTTGTATTTTTTGAACTATCTTTAATCTGGTAAGTTTAATATGTATGGATCCTATTCCAGAGCACACTGAGAATGCGTCTTAGAATATCATACACAATTGAAGGATCGTTGGTGCAGGAACAAACGGATGTGAATGCATTCCCAACAAATATTTGGGATTGACGTAAAACGGGTTAGTTAAAATTATAAATGTGTACAAACCAATGTCATATATAGTGTAAAAAAATATGGCCAAGATTATCTATGAACTATTGAAATATAAATGGATGGGAGAAATTTATACAAGAGAAGATGTAACTATTTTATAGAAAAGAAGTCGAATTGTACAGTTTATAATTAATGAGATGATTTTTTATATAAATATTGTGTAAAGTAATCTTCGGATCTGTCGTTATTACAGGACTTATACCAGAAAAGTTTTTCCATCTTTTTAGCAAGGATTGTGTACAAACCTTGCTAGTAAAGGAGCTGCCTCTATGCTGTCAGTAGTTAGTACTTCCACATCATCATCACACACGTCCAATCGAATAGTTATGCTGGGAGATAAAAATCCTCCACAAAAAGGAAACCCAGATTCACTTGTATACTACTTGTGCCCATAAATTTGTCAAAGTTCTGTGTGAAACTTCCTGCCCAGCTTTGTCAGTGAACGATATTGAAATGCCCTTTCCAGAACTTTCACACAGTTAATTCTAAGTCGGAGGTTACTTCAAAACAGCTCTGAATTAGTGCTTTGTGTACAGCATCTTGAAAGTACTTATGATTTGTCCACGGGCTGAATGAGAGGAATCGTATTAGGAGAAGAACTTTACAGTAATATAGTTGAAATCTGACAGCACATAGTTCTGCAAGCTTGGATACTGAATGGCAGCATTATCCATTGTTGGAAGATCTTCAGAGGCAACTAATTTTTTACATTTGCTCTAGACACAATATTAAACCATTCACTAAAATAGACTCTAGTTACCCAAACCTTGCTGTTTGATCCCCAAATCACAGGCAACTGAGCTTTTTTTCATGTTTTTTTTATTTTATTTAATTCATTTATTGCCATACAATTAAAAACCAAAAGAGACAAACATAGTAAAAAATACAAAGTAAAATTTAAAAAAAGTGTGAGAAAAGATTAAGATAAGTACATTAAATATGTATCGATTCCTCCAGCGGAAGGTATGCAACTAAAGATTAATTAGATATCTTCAAATGATTCTTAAGTGAGGAATAACTAACGTTAAAAATATCAATATCATTATTAATATAGTTACATGACTGGCTTATAAAATAGATTGGTGACTTTAACGGTATGTTTGTCCGTTCAACATTCGTTTTAAGTAATGTTGTGTTGTATTGGGGTACGTGAAATTGTAACATTTCCAGGATATCTGGACAGTCGATTAAATTGTTAATTAATTTATAACTCATACAAATAGCGGAGTGTATTCGCCTAAGTTTTAACATTTGAAAGTTGAATCTTTGTACTGGTGTTGATGTCGTGAGAGGGATAGATTTTATCCTCTTTAAAAGCAAGATACTTTAGATGCTTCCTTTCAATGGATTCTAAACGGTTACTGTGAATTTTATAAAACAGATTCCATATTACTGAGCAGTATTCAAGATTAGATCGAACGAATGCATTATAAAGTAAACTGATGCAGAATGAGTTTTAAAATCTTGGACACGCTCTAATGAGAAAACCAAGTATTTTGTTAGATTTAGAAAGAATACGATTATAATGGACAGTGAAGGAAAGCGTGGTATCAAAATACACTCCTAAATCTTTATGTTTTGATATGTTCTCAAGGTAACACTTGTTTATTAAGTATTTAACTAAATTTTTCGTTTTTTACGACTGAAGATAAGGGTTTTGCATTTGCTGATATTTAGTTGGATTGTGTTCTTAGTGCACCATGCTTCTAGTTTGTGCAGATCTTGTTGGAGCACATTACAATCATTGGGGTTATCAATGACTTTGAACATTTTCAGGTCGTCGGTATACAGTAACATGGAGGATTGTAGTATCTCCGGAAGATCATTTATAAATAGGGAGAATAGAAGTGGAGCGAGATTACTCCCCTGAGACGCACCGCTTGGTACACTAATATGAGATTTAAAACCTTTGTGTTCTACAAATAAACTGATAACCAGGTATGACCGTAAGAGTACAACCTGCACTTCCAGTAAGAGTATAACCAGGTATAACATGCACTTCATGTTTCTTAAATCATTGCAACAGAACAAGAAAGTTAGCGTCTCCTTTATCGGCAATGACTTTTCCTCTGATATAATGTAGGTCCTAGTTTCATCCCAGTTAACAACTTGTTGGAGATAAAATCCTCACTTTCTATAAATTCCCCGACGCCTTTAACAAAATCACTGACGGCAAATTGATTGGCACTAGTGACTGGAGACTCTTTTCTATAAAGCTCGTCTTATTCCTGATTTGTGGATTTATTCGCTTTAATTCATTGCTTACATTTTCTTGAGTCATGATATTTTCGTTCATTTCTGTGACGGACACGTCTGCTTATCTAAATGATTATTTCTTGCAATATATCTTATTCTTTTTCATGTTTAATCTTGATTAAAGAAATTAATATGTGTAATAAATAACCATTGTTTTATATAAAACACATATGGTTCCTGTTTATTCTTAATAACTTCTTAATGATTACAATGAAGACACGACGATTTAACTGGAAATGTTTTAGGTCGGGAGTTCCACCGGGGTCCATCAGTCCTTGGGATTGATGTAAGTTTTAAACGGGTCCTTGCAAATGCAACTTGATACAAGGGACTCGAAGTAGAAAAAGTTCTAAATATAAAATTCCTTCATATCTGTTTTGGTTCTTTTAATAATCGGAAATCTTTCTAACATGAGTACGTGTACATCAAGATAATGACTTATTTAAATTGATTACTTTACACAATATGTATTAATTTTAGTGATATAATGTACATATACCTCTATTATTGTAATAATTTTTATTTAATGTTTCGTAGCATTATGTACTTAAATTATGTTTTAGAATTCAGTCAAAGACATTTCACAGTTAAATATGTATCTCCAATTTTGTTTTTACAGTTATCTTACATTCTTATTTTATATGAATATTTAATATTTATTTTTATTATTAGACTATCATTTATGATACATAATGCAAGTTTTTGTTAGAATTATTCAGTTGATAATTTTTATTATAGATTTTTTGCTTGATATAATGTTATTTACGTCCATTTTAGAATATTAAATAAAGTATGTAAATATTTTTACGTTTTTTTTTTTTACATCATAAGTAGTTAGATTCCAATGCAGTAGAGCGTCTATTATTGGAACAAAGATTATTTCCGGATTTACGTTACTTGTTTGGCTGATTGTGTTGCAGAGGAATCTGTAGTATTTGTGTTTGAAAAAGTCAAATATCTCGGCATATCTTCTATGTTCCTATTAATCGAACCGGTTAAACTGGTCTATTAACAGTTTAGATTAATAGGAATATAGAAGATAGGAAGAGGAATTCGATTTCTTCAAATACAATTTACACATAATATAAAAAATATGTTTATTGTTAGATGGAAGTACCTTACACAATGTGTAAGAATAACTTTATGAAAGCAGAATTTAATAAAAATTAGATTTTGGTTAATATGAAAAAAAAAACACAAAAGAATATCTTGTGTTTTAGTATAAATTGTGTTTGAAGAAGTCGAATGCCTCTACATATCTTTTATGATCCTATTAACACTGTTAAAAAGGCATCTTTTCTCTGCAAGTAAATAAACTAATTTTCATAACCAAGATAATGTGCTTCATCTGCAACAAATTGCAAAACACCTTCATCTTGCAGATGGCTGCATATTTCAAATATAAAATGGAGACATTTTAAGATAATCTATATATATATATATATATATAATGAATGTGTGTTTGTGTGTGTGTGTGTATGCATGTCCTTTATGCCTGACTAGACCATCCATCCGATCGACATCAAACTTTAGGAATTTGTTGAGTACACTCCCGGGAAGGTTTCTGTGAAATTCGTTTTTTGAAATTTTATACTGGACCA
>WYDF02100520.1:0-10640 GCA_009867245.2 Adranes taylori | reverse complement strand
GTATTGTTTATTGTCTATTGTTTTTTGTAAGAGTTATTGTTTTAGTTTTTGTATGCCAATAAAGGTTTTATCTATCTCTATCTATCTATAATAGTGCTTACGACGTTTTACATATATATAATATTTACAATGGAGCACGTAACAAAGATAATACATTATATATATATATATATATGTATATATATGTTATTCTTATATCGCCTAGTGTACATTTAAACTGTTATAATGATAGATTTGTACACATTAGTAAATCTTAATGTTGATAAAGATCACACTAAATAAAATTCTAAGTGAACTTTTGATCTTCTTTGCAATTTAAATAAACCAACGTATAAGTATCGACCTAACATTGAGACTTGCACTATCTTGAAAATGGTGTATTTTGTCATTGTACCGTTAGTAAATTTAAAAATCTTTGTGATGGAAATTGGCTTGGCTTGCATATAAATTTATTTGTTATCCATCGATATTATGTACTTATGTAAGTAGGCTATATTTATATCCCTAGTACACATAAATATAACATACATAAGTACACAATATCGATGGATAACAAACAAATTGATAGACTAGCCAAGTCAATTTCCATCACAAAGCATTTTCAATTTGCTAACGCTACAATTGTAACAATACACCATTTTCAAGCATAGTGCCAGTCGCAAAGGCAGACTGATTCAGTGTGATCAGTGTGATCTTTTTCAACATAAAATATTACGAATATGAACAAATCTGAACTTAAAAATACAAACAATTAGAAAATGATGAGTCAACGCTTTTAGGGATTAACGTATTCCGTTCAATGTGCTTTATACAACAGGCGATGCTATAAGGTTCTGTGCTAAGCCGGTCCCAGATAATAGAAACAATTTCTCTAGAACGATTTCAGTAATTACTTCTTCATTCAAGTTATTATAATTGTTTGTGACCCTCTTGATATATCTTTGAATATTTATATACGACGAGCACTCATTTCGAAATAATTTAAAAAAAATTAAATTGTTTATGTAATTAAAAGAAGTTTTTAACAAACAATAAAAACAAACGTAAACATGCTGGTAATATGTTAGACTTATTATTCGAACTAGTGATATTGCTTTCTTGTAGTGTAATTGAACGAATCTAACCTGAAAAGAAAATTGTAAAAAATTATATGTGATGGGGTGTTGTAACTATTCCGCTTTCCCAAATAAAAGCTTAATTTATGGGAAACCCATTATATTTATTGGATTCCATTAATATTCATTACAATATTATTTTTATTTCAGATATTGGGCAGTAACAAATATTGACTACATCCATCATCGCACTGCTAAACGTATTGGTATGATGATTCTAGTTGTATGGTTCGTAGCATTTCTCGTCTGCATTGCACCATTATTAGGTTGGAAAGATCCAGAATGGAATGAACGTGTAGAGAGGAAAGAATGTGTTGTTAGTCAAGATATTAGTTATCAAGTCTTCGCAACGGCTTCCTCATTTTATCTACCATTGATGGTTATTCTTATCTTATATTGGCGGATATTTCAAACTGCCAGGTAATATCTAATTAATATGTCTTAATGATATCATATTTTTTTTGTAACATATGGCACAACAGCTTTGGGAAACAACTGCAAATTGCAGGAAGAATCTTTAAGCTTTACTCAAATTATATTTCTAGCAATTTGGATATATTCTGCTAAAATCTAAATCTTTACTGTTTTTGCTCCAAAAATTGAGATATATATTAAATAAACTTACATACGCTATAATTTTTATTTTTAGGAAACGTATTCGTCGTCGTCAAATACTGAGTCAATCATATAGCACAGCCGGCAAGCCCGGTTGCGTTCCAATGTGCGGCATCGCTGGCGGGCTGGCGGTCGCTAGTGGAACAGGTGGTATTGCAGCTGCCGTCGTAACTGTGATTGGTCGGCCACTACCAACCATGTCGGAAGCAACAACTACAACCACAACTACAACAACAGCATTTACGAATGCGAGTGAATCGCCAGGCGGAGCAAATGATGCGGATGAAATTGACGATGGTGATGGGGAAGATAGAGAAAGAAGAGGTGGCAGTAGTCCGGAGAAGACCAGTTGTGCAAATGGTGTTGAAAATGATCCCATGACCGATTTTGGCAGCTATCAACATCAACAGGTTGTTATTATCACAATTCTAGAACTTTTTATTTATGGATTAAATTGCCGGTTTACATCTTGCCTGACTGTTTTTTTTTTCTTTAACCAGGTTTTTAATTTGCAGGCCCAAATGTATCAACTCAAACGAAAACACAAAGATACAGCTGATTCAAAACGCGAGCGTAAAGCAGCGAAAACTTTAGCGATTATAACTGGTGCGTTTGTCATCTGTTGGCTACCATTTTTCGTCATGGCGGTGTTGATGCCGATCTATAAAGATCTTTTTAAGCAATACGTTATATCATTATTTTTGTGGCTTGGGTAATTATTTCATTTCAAAATAATTTGCGAATAAATAATTGTAATTTAATCTATTTTTCTTTGCAGTTTATATTAATCCTAACCTAATAAATAAAATTTATTGGTTGCACTATTTTTTTCCTCAAGTTAAGGTTGTAATATTACCGAATAGTAATCCAGTCTTACATCTTTTTCTTTGAGAATGGGAACTTTTGTACTTGAACCTTTTTATTTAATGAAAAGTGTTCTTAGTTAAAGGACTCAACCCTGTGGCATGTGGCATGTAATTTGGATTTAATGGCAACAAACTTTAAATGCCCTATGGCATCTAATTGAAACCTCTCTGAGCATTTAACTGAAAATTAATATTTTGTATCTCTCTGTCTGGTATTAAAGGTTGAATTGGCTGAGGTAATTTTATTGGTACATAATAAAATTCTGGATATAATGGAGATAATTTTGTATATTGTACTGGGTACTGTGTTTGGTTCATACGTTGGTGTGCTTATATTTGTATTTCGAGGTTTTATTCTGAATCTACATTATTTTGGATGGATATTAATTCATCTTCAATAGCATTAATTTGGATTCTTGAAAGAGAGTCTGCAATTGTGTTGTATTGTCCTTTTTTGTGTACAATTTCATAATCGAATTCTTCTAATGTTAAACGCCATCTTACTAATTTTGAATTTAATTCTTTTAATTACATTATCCAAACTAAAGGTCTATGGTCTGTATAAATATAGAATTTTCTTCCGTAAAGATAGGGTCTAAAGTACTTAGTTGCCCGTCCGGTAGCTAAAAGTTCTTTTATTATGTTACATTACGTTGGTATATTGTTTTCGTTGTTACATTACCGAACTTTCTACAACTACACAAGTCTTGTTTAAAGAGGTTTCAACCAGTTTTATAGTTCAATTCCAATCTATGCAAACATATTTAAATATTTTTCATTTGTATCTAAAAAAATTATTTATACACTTCGGTAAGGATCAAAGCACGTACTCAACATAACGTAAACTATTTTTTGGAATTGCTGTTATAAATTATTGCTGATAATTTTTTTTAATTTTAATTCTAATAGTCCGGAGGTCAGATGATGGAGGGATGGGGGTCACATTACTCAACAAGCGTTAGCTAGCACAATGAAAGAATATGTTCTACGCTGTTTTCTATGATATACTTGTCTGACACAAATCGCGTTTCTCAATCATTGATAAGTTACATATCCCGTAAAATTTCATAATCAATAAAATGTTGTTATATTGTTAACTAGCTTCCTAGTCCAGCTCCAATATGTTTATTACGAAAAAACTGTAGCTTCCCTATGTATACTTTTATTAGTTGGGTTTTTGTTTAAACGTAGATATGTAAACAACTTCATTACATGAGCATTAAATTTGCAGTATACTTGATAGAAGTTCAATTACACCCATAGATGCCGAACGGTAGAATCAGAATGGTAGAACTTTCATTTTGATATCATTACACGCTCTAAATAGTTTATGTCTATTTCATTTAACAATCATCCAGCGGACATTAGTGCTCCGTGAATTTTATTATATAGGCATTGCCAAAATAATAACAGAAGTGTTGTTATCGTGCAAAATGTCATTAACGATATGTGCTATCTGTACTGTACTAATCAAACAAATATATAACCACATGATATTCTTTCACAATCTCTCGACTATGAATCTATTTTTTTTAATACTGTTAATAGAAAATGGACTTTCTATTGAAGTTATTTATAATATAAAATTTTAGGTATTTTAATTCAACGCTGAACCCAATTATTTACACGATCTTCAGTCCGGAGTTTCGGCATGCTTTCAAAAAAATTCTACTCGGCAAGAATTATGCGCGCCGAAGGCACCGACACTATGGCGTTAAACATTTCAAATGATGTCAGGAGCAGGGCGATGGTCTATCCAACGTCGAACATCAGGTTTGAAAAATATATATACGTTACCTCATTTCTTTTCTGGAAATGCTTTGTAAATAGTTTTCTTAATCAAATAATACATTATTTAATGCAGCCTGTTCATATGGCGGCTACAATTGCGACCGTGGGCGCAATAGGCGCTCTACGTTCCGATACGGCTGCTAGTCGTGGAATAGGAAGCGCTAATCTCTCTCCGCCACTGACTCCAGCTAGAGGAGGACTTTGTACGGCGGGACCATCGCCTCGAAATGTTACATTTAAGTGTGATTGATTAAAGCAGAGAGGGCGCTGTACTCCAAGTACGATCAATGATCAACGACAGCGCCATCTCTTAGAAGACAAAACAAGGTACATTACACTATTTTGGGATCTTTTAACAAATCCAAGTGCGAAATAACGTGCAGTAATAAATCATAAATTTTTACAAGAAAGTCTCATAGATATGTCCCGAATAATAAATTACATAGGTCTGCATTTCTATCTAACTTTGTTCTCTAGAAACTGGAAAGTTGTTTCGCTATTATTTCAAACACGTTTTTTTTAAAATTAAAATTTGCGGGTTATTTACTAAAAATCGATTCTTGCAGTTTGTTTTAGTTTTTTATATCGAAAAATTGTTCAGGACTGAAGCAGTTGAGCAAGTTTGAAAACAAGACGAATAAAATTTGAAGTAACTTAAAAATAAATTGCACTACGTTGCAAAAATGCCTCAATCTTCGTAGTTTAAATGATTGACTACACTGATCTTGAGCAACGAACTTTGTTTTCAAAGTTTTTATTAACATTTTGTATATTTCTATATACATTATATAGGTATCGTATAGGTAACATATTGTAGAGCCCTGCATGGGCGACTTAAACCCTCGGACCTAGGTAGGCTCAAAATAATTTGGGTTCGGGTTAGGTTCGGGCTCGGCCCTCATATTAGTAGGTTAGTACTTAGAACAACGGGCTTATTTCGGATTAGATAAATGTTTTTTTTTGTGAAATTACAACACTAAGGAAGTTTTACAACACGGAACACGGAGAATTAATACGATGAATTGGTCCTTATTTCTGTATCTTTGTGTTAAGAAGCGTGTTTAGTTGAAGGATTATTATTAAGATAAATTATACAAAATAACAAATTACAATATAATGCGCTATATCTAATCTATTCAAGTTCAATATATTTAAAAATCAGTCCCAGTCATAATTGAATTCTGATATGATATCCTCCATTGTAAATATGTTAAAATGGTTCACTGTACTTTTTATTATCATATATTTCGCACGTCTTGAAACTTTGAGATGATCACTTCGTCCAGTAATTTATTTTTTCCTTGCATTTTATGAAATGTGTTGTTAACTTTCTTGTCGTCTTTTACCATTTTTTTATATGTTTTATAAGCTTCTGACATTTTTGATCCGTCAAGTGATTTTAGTTTTGACACGTCTACAATACCATCTAATTATCAATGCTAAGAAAATCGGGATGATGCAAGGTTTAGTGTTCAGTGAAGCCTTTGCATTTCGAAGTGTTTGTTTTTATAAGTCATAATGAATTATGGCTAGAAGTAGGTGACATATCACGGAAACGGTGGCGGGGGTTTATTTAAGATGTGTCTTTCATCCGGTAAACATAGCTTCGTTTTTCTTCCCATTTTTGATATTACTTTTATCTATTTAGTTATGTTGTTTCGTTATTTATAAACCATATATGAAATGTACATATCGAAATACAAAATTTTTAAGCGAAATTAGTAATTTATTAACATTTTCTAGTTAACCCATAAATAACTATCTTACAATGAATTTTGACCCTAGAGTGAACATAATTCCGTTTTAACAAATTTAAGTACAAATTTGCAAGAAAGCAACGTTTTCAATAAGCCGATTAATAAAGAATCTAAATTGTTGGACTTTACATCAAATCAAGATACAACAAATACAATAGTAGAATCCGAAATTGACGAAGTACAGCTATTTGAGTTTAAATATAAATAATTAAGTTGACCCCAAAAATTTGTTAGATTGGTGGAAATATCATGACCAAAATTTAGTAAAAGTTTCCAAATGTATGCTTTATATCCCTTCTAGAAATTTGACATCGGAAAGTAGCGCAAAATAGCCGAATAAGTTTAAGTAATAGTTTATTTTTACACAATAATTTATAAAAACAAACTTTTAGGAAAAAGTAATTTTTGTAATAATTGAACTTTTAATGTGTTGTCCTACTGTTGTCCTAATATGTTGTCCAAACTATGTTGTCCTAATATAATACCATACATTACTAATATAATTAACAGCTCTATATTTGGAAGTGCATTCCCTGATTAGTGGAAACAAGCTATAGTAATTCCTGTACCTAAATAAAAAAATACAACAACCTCTTCCGACCTACGTCCTATTTCTATTTTGCCTACATTTATTATAAATAATATGTAAGTATACAAAATGTATACATGCCATCATTTCTTGTACTTGTATGTAATATAAAATTTGACTCTAAATCTCTTTGACTTTAAATATTGTACTTAGGAGATTTCAAGTCAAATTTTTTATTTTCTGGTAAGTCTAACCAATTTGACATAAATTGCAGATATTGGAATTTTTACTAACAAAACTGTTTTTTAACAGTACAATGACAAAAATATACGCTCTTAAGCGACTATAGACTGAGCTCGGCAGTCTTTTGGTTGAACACGGCAACCAAAAATGTCAATTGCGATTTTTTCACAATGTACCATCAGATTGAAACTGTTACATGCATTTGCCTGATGAGTACGCAAATACGTCGAAACGAGATCTCGCCGAGAAGTTGGTAGTATTTTTCAATTTTGCAATTAATATTTATAAGTTCTCACAAATTAGAATAATGAGATGTATTCGGTGTGAACATTTGTAAGCTGTTGCGATATAGCTAAATATTGTACTTAGGAGATTTAATGTCAAATTAGTTGGTGAGTACGTCAATAAAAATGAAGAGTTAGTTACAGAAATATTGGTTAGTTATTTACTTGTAGAAAATTCGTCGACGTGATCGCCACCACATCTTTTAATACTAGAAATCCTTCGTTTTGTTACATCTGGCATAAAACAAAAGTTGAACCTTTTAGTTTTGACTGTCGCTTTTTAAGTCGTCTATTAAATTCAATTATCACAATAGTGTTTAGGGTAAACTGAACAAAATTTGTCCTCAGTCTGCCCATAAATCCCCCGGTCACCATATTTTCCCCGTATTTGCCTTTGGCGCGGACAGTTGCGCTGCTTGGTTTGGCATGGCTTACGATCCCTCTTGACTCTCTTTTCGGCTAATTTCTAAAAGAGCAGTCCGGATTGCCTTGATCTTATGGATTTGTGCTCTTTGGCGCGGTCTGCTGCCGTTTTTTACTTAATTTCGCCCCACTACCGCTTTTGAGTCACTCTTTCTTCGCGTCCGCTCTACGTAAAATTGTGGTCCCTGGGTCTAATACTTGTTCCCCAAGTTTTATTTTTTCAACTTTTATAGGAACTGAGATATTTAATGTAGTACAATAGCCGATCTGAAGTAAATCAATCGCAAACTTTACAAAACAAAAAACACCCTGTATATATCTTACTTTTAAATTTTAGAGAAAAATGTTTCAAATAAAATTGAACGACCTATTAGTGGCATATAGAACAAAATTTATTCAAGTGTCCTATCTTTTATAGTTCCTAAAATATATCAAAAAGTTTGTAAAATTTTAAATGTGGCTATGTCGCGCTCAATACCACTTGCGGGGATAGCAGTACTTTCATTCGACGCATAATACAATATATTATATGCGAGCGAAATTTCAGTCTTCTAATTTGCAAACTGAATTTATCAATAAAATAATCAATTCGAGCCCCTTCAAAAATTATAATGACTACCCGCCACTGATAACAACATTTATTCAATTGCGAAAGCAGTTTAATGTCTCATAGAACGTAAAATAATTTCTCCTTTAACTTTGCATATATGAGCTATTATGTATGTCTCTTACATGTATATAATATGATTGTTGAATGTCGGTTGCCACGGCGACAAGTTGTAAAATTTTAAGTTATTAAGGGTCATATCTTTGAAATGATAAGAGCTATACCCATCATATGGTATAATTGTAAATCAAATCGGAAGAGCTACCAAAATATAAGAAACTATACAGAGTATTTCTAAAAAGTTTTTGAAAAAACATTGTATGTAAAATTGTCAAGTATATTCAGTTGGTCATACTGGCAAAATTGAGGCTCCTTGGTCTTATATAAGTTCCCCAAGTTTAATTTTTTCAACTTTTTAAACTCTCTTAGTCGCTTAAGTATTAAAGGAATTTTGGACACAAGAAATTTTTTAAAAAATGTTGAGAAACTTTTCGGGAAAATGTACCCTAAAATTAGCATAACAAAAAACAGCCTGTATATATATTAAATTGCGATTTAATATATATAAAAATTTTTCAAACAAAATCGTCGGGACTTTATGTAGTCTATACAATAGAGTTTATTAGAATGTCTTATCGTTTATCGTTCCTGAGATATTTTAAAAAGTTTGTTAAGCTTTAAACGTGGCAACACCACTTCCTATACAATTTGCCAACATGGGACTTTTTTTATTCGACACATAATAGAAGGCGCTATAAGTTTGCAAAATTTCAATCGTAATATGAAATGCCTAATTTGAATACGAAAGTTCTGAACACAAAATAAATGGCTCCTGTCCGCCATATTGGATTTATAAAAAAATGAAAAAAACCGTTCTGCGAGCTTCATCCAGATCGGTCCCATAGGGAAGGAGAAATGTATGTACGAAATGTATGTACGTATGTACGTAAATGTACGATGTTAGTATGTAGATAAAAATTAACTGATTTATTCACCTTCAACAATCGAAATAATTTAATAAAAATATAATAATATTCTATGCTTACATATTATTTGTATTTTCTATAAAACACACTTATAAATTGTCTAACTTCTGTAAGATATAATAATTTTCACTTGATGTTTTACTAAGTACTTATAGAAGCTAAATAGCTAATAAATAATGAGCGACCTTAAAAACCGAAGTGATGTGGATTAGTTTAATTTTTTTATTTTAAAACTGAACGGTAACTGAACGGCTCTATATATATATAACCCGCAAAAGCCAGGCTCTCAAAGGGCAGGGCTACAATGCCCGCGAAAACTGTTGCTGCGATAATCATAAGTCTTTCTTTAACAAGTTTATTACCTCTATCCCTCTCGCTTAAAAAATCCAGAAGATTCCGTTGCTTGTAAGTATGTCTACGGCCCCCAAGCCCGGGTCGATCCGATGGTTTGCGGAGCCTAACGACCAACTTGATCCTTACTAGTGAGCCGAAGTGTCTCTCGACGTACTCTTATTAGAATCGGATGATTAATTCTTAAAGCTCTCATGGGTTACTCCCCAAACACGTATGTCTATTATTAAATGAAGTGACTGCTATAGATTTTTCAATTTACCAGATTTATTAATCAAGCAAAGTTATGGTTTAATAGATATATGAGTTATGGTTTAATAAAAGTGGTTGAATATTTACCTCTGTATAGCTTTGACTTTTTAATTTGTAGTGTTTGAATTGCATAGCCATTACTATCCAGATAATATGATAATTTGTAACATTTTATGAGAGGTCCGTTTTACAACTGCACGTTATTTAGTACTTTGATTATAGATCAAAGCAAATTATAGCTATGATCATATAGAAGCTTAAGCATGTAAAATCTTAAGTATATAAAACTACATGTAAGCATATAAAGCAGTGCTTAAGCATATAATACCTCAAAATTTGCAAATGTGAATACGATTCTGTTTCAATATTTTATAATAATGAAAAACATATAAATACATTTACAGATATCTGACGGTACCTTCATTCGGCAATATTGATTGCGAATTTACAAGTAGTTATGGTGAAGAGACCGAAATTACAGAGGTACTCGTTTGCAGAAAAGTTTCATTCGAATTACAGGATTATACGGGTAACTAGAATTAAGTCCTAATTTATTTACAACTCACAATCAAATTTCTCTAAATGTAAACAAAATTTTAGCAATAAGTTTCCAGTAATTGATCAATAATTCAGGAAGACAGTTTATTTGTTAAAAAATCCATTGTTCAAAATTTTTGGAAAGTTGGTTTTATCATGACTGAGGGGCCATTTCTCGACGTGGATTATTTCATCTTATGTTATAATAACTTTCAGCGATTACAATTCATATAGAGTTATTCAATCTCTAGACGTTACATCTTTGGTTTGCATCAGAATTGAAT
>WYDF02100509.1:0-10640 GCA_009867245.2 Adranes taylori | reverse complement strand
GTTCGGAATGGAAGGAGAAAGGGGAGGCCTACATCCAGCAGTGGATATTCAATGGCTGAATAAGAAGAAGAAGAAAACCACAGTTTATAATGCTATAGCAACCATTCTCAAAAAAAAAACAAAAACAAACCATAAGATCTAAACACACATAAAAAGTTCCCAAATAAACTTACCCCTTGTCAATTTCTTTGGTCGTTGTTCTAATGTTTTTATTATTCTCAGACTCGATATTTGGTAAAACACTCTTCACTGACTTATCATTACAGTTTGATGTTTGAGCCAATTCAGAAACCACAGAGAAATCGTAAGGTTCAATTTGGTTTAGTTTCATACATGCTGTATTTAGTGCTTCACTGGCTCTATTAGAAAAAGACACAATAGCATTTTGATAGCTAATTAGAGCATGTGAAAACATATTACATCTAGCAGCTGCTAGTAAATCAATTTTTTGTAACGATGCTAGCTTCATTTTATCAAATTTAACTTTTGTTGATCTTACGTATCCTTGGGCTTTTCTGAATTTTTCTAATCCAGAATCAGGATCCAATTGAGCAGAAACTGATTTCATCCAACTCAGAGCTGCTCTGTATTCTGTCCTTGTTTTTTCCATTTCAATAACAGTCGCTCTCGTATCACTTACGGCTCTACCTCTGAAAGTTTCCACTTCATGCTCAAGCCTTTCTAAGGGCTTTCTGATACCCAGACGTTGGTGGCCGGTATAAGCTAAACTTTTTCCAGCTGTAGCCATAATCTGACCTGCGTTGGCGTTTTTTTCATTTTTACCACATTCTTTCAAATACCTGCCTAAAGCGTTTTCTTCTTGAGCTAACAAACATAGACGTTCTTGGTATGAGTCTATAACTTTCTGCAACTGTAAACAACTATCAGAAATGGAACGAAACAGTTCTAATTTTGCATCCAATTCAGCGTCAGAAGAAATAATACATTCGTCCTCTTTTCCTCCAAGTTTACGAGACACTGACTTTTTAGTGACCCAATATTGTTGCATTGTTTTCATTTTGATTTCCTTTGTTCTTGAGATCAAATGTTCATAAATTATGGTAGATTCGTTTAACAAATCATTACATTATTAATTTTTCGTGGCTTTATCAATCATATATTTGGGAGTTCTGACGTCTTAGGATCTAATTTGAACTATTTTTATTCTTCTTTTTCAAAATTTTTTTTGGTCTTCACACTAGGCCTTTTAACCATTATTATCCGATACCGGAATGAAATCTACAGCCCGGCGCTTGCAAAACCGTTAACTGCAAACCCATTTCGGATGTAAAAAATATTGTATAAAAACAAATACATTTAACGAAACACGTGTTCACATAAAAAAACTATAGTCAAGAATTTAGGAAAATTAACACAAATATGATTAATTACAGTATTACATCACTTAAATTACACATTTTATTGGCATTTCCATTATTATCCGTCGATTAAATTTTTATTTTATTTAGTTTTGTGGTTGGAGCTGCCATTTTGTACCTTTACGTATAAAAGCAGAAAACAGAGTCCAACTATTTTTATTGTTCCAGTTCTATTTCATGATAAATATATTTTGAATTCTTTAAATTAGAGATTTGACAAATTTGGTTGCTAGCCACTTTACATCTCAACAAATCAATAAAAAAATTTATTGCAACTCCAACAACAAACAAGTCTATATTAACTTTTCGGATTAAAAATTACATTGTCCGCACAACTAGTGTGCTCAAAATATCACCCCACCATTCCACCCATCATTTTATAAAACATTGTACTGTAAAAATCGTGAACTACTAGATATGTTATAAAACACATTGTAAATTAGTGCCAATAAATAATAATAAATAAATAAAAACAAATTTATTGAAAAACGTAAAAATTCAACATTGATTATTTATATTGTTGTCTAAATATTATGTATAACAGAAAACTCAAAAAGATCTCGAATTCAGTTTGATCAAAATCCAATAAGTCATTTGATAAAAGAAACTGATTCTCGAAATGTAATTCAGCCTGTAGTTCAAACATATCAACGAGGTAGAATTACTGATGAAAATATTACAAAAACTAATGCATTAAAATTATAATAATGTAGAAATTTTGCTCGCACAAACAATTCTAAGAACACTGTAACTGTAGTCTGATATTCATAATAAAAATCTGTCAATCAAAAAGGATTTGTATGGGAAAAATAATCCATTAGTAGTCCAATTGACTTTGTTACAGCAGGTGATAGAACAAAAACGAAAAATTTTTCGGCGTAAAATAAGTACAATAAACAATTTTTTTTATAAAGTACAAAATTGTGTAATTTATATTTCTTTAAGAATTGCAAATGGCAAGGAAGGAGCAGATTGATTTATCTGACTTTATAAAATCAGTGCATCAGAAACTAAGACAGGATATTACAGAATCTGGATTTGAAAATGCCTGGAAAAACCATTGTCAAAACGAAGGAGACTTGAAAAAGTACGCTAAAGCAATGTATGATTTATCTAACAAGTGGAAAGAAAATGACAGCCGCGATGAGACCAAAACTTTATCAAGAATAAGTTGGATTTGCAATCAGTGTTTAGAATACATTCAGAAAGGTGGCAGAGAATATCAAAGAAATAGAGAAAAAAATATAAGTCTTGCTTTGAACATTCACGTTAATTACGAAAGGGCAGAATTTATTGTACCATATAAACTTCTTGATGTGGGAAGTTGTTATAATCCAATGAAAAATATAGACATTTTCGATATAATGGCTATAGACTTATTTCCTGCCAATTCAGACGTTTATAAGTGTGATTTTTTAAATGTTGAATTGCACAATTCTAATGAAATATTTATATTAGATAAAAAACAAGTTAATAGTTTAAAGAAGAGTTATTTCCACATTGTTGTTTTTAGCTTATTGTTAGAGTATATTCCATGCGCGAAGCAAAGATTAAATTGCTGTAAAAAAGCATATGATTTATTAGTACCTGAAGGAATTTTATGTATTGTAACTCCGGATGCCAAACATGTTGGTGCTAATGCTAAATTTATGAAATCTTGGAGATTTTTGTTAGCTCAAGTGGGGTTTATGAGAATTAAATACGAAAAATTTACTTACATTCATTGTATGATATATCGAAAAAATATCAATCCAAAAATTGCTCAAAGATGGGCAACTTTGAACGAAAATAAACAATTTTACAGTGAAATGTACATACCTCAAGATTTTAATAATAAAGGTATACCCAAGTAATAAATATTTTAATGCTCCTCATTTACACATTTTGTCAGAAAAATGATTCTATAAAAAATTCTAAATCTGCTTTATGCTCTTTGAATATTTTAACAGAAGAAAGTAAGTACTTTCATATAAGACGCGTGCTATATTTTGAATATTTATTTTAACTAACAAATTTAAACGCATTCTGTTTTTTATAACATGAGCCTATCTATTTAAAAGAAAAGGAAATACTGAATTAGATACGTGAAAGTCAAGCATGTTATTTTAAAAACTATTGTAACCTGATTTAGTTATCAAGGGCCTTTATGTTTATAAACAAATGAATTACAAATTAAAAAATACTGATTTGTACCGTTAAAAGTGCGCTTTTGTAAATAACAATTGCTAAAACCGATTATGTGAACTAAATTGTTGAGTAGAGCTGCGATGTAAATACAGTACGTAAACTCTTACGGAATCACCCTTTAGTTGTTCATTCTTTTTTTATGTTGGTATTTTTCTACCACACGGGTTGATCACCGACAGATGTTAATTGACATTTATGAATTTTTCTGCTTGATATAAATAATTTGAGGTTGAAAATATAAAATATTTTTATTTGAAGATGTTGAATAAATTAGACAATCGAATGGATTAGAATGTCTAAATAAATACACGACGGAACAAATAAATATTCGACTATATACAGAATAGACTAAATAAATACACGACTATATAATATTGAAGGAATTATATTTCTAATTTTTTTGGAATGTAAAATGGATTATATTTTTATTTAATTATTATTATTACTATTTTTTATTTATTTAATGAAGATGCATAAGTTAAAATACATCACCAAAAATAAACCTAACTATTACTTGATATAGACATTAAAGAATGTATAATATAGACACCATTTGTCATAAACCATATCAATCTTAGTAATAAATCTATAATTTAATATTACAAGATGTGAGGAATACAACCAACAAAGTAAAAATTTTTTTTTAAGGGTTAGATAGGATATTTTTTATATGCACAGGATCTGAAATGTGATTACTATTTAAATCCTTTAGTAGTTCAACTGAATATCTACCTGCATATGCCATACTAAAACAAAATGGCGAAAGGTTTTAGGAATTAAATGTCAAACATCCAAATAATTTATATTTTTTGATTATTCATAATCAATATTAACGTTTACAATTAATTTTTCATATAAATCATTACATACGTTTTTAATGTAGTCTTACGTTCTTTGAAACTAAATATGATAGTTCAGGAACCTGTACAGGTATGTTTATAAGATTTGTTGTATAATTATTAACTTTCATTTATTAATGTTTGACTAATTATTTTTTATATAATTTTTAGGCTGCCATTTGGCATTGTTTAAATCATTATAACTATAGCGATGCAATTTTTTTATCAGAAAGACTGTATGCCGAAGGTAAATGGAATGTTTTAAATCTAGATATTACTTCAAAACTCTTCAAACACACGAAACCGATTATACTGATATAATAAGAGGGGCAGGCATTAATATATAGATAATTAAGCTTTAATATATCTTCAATATTTTCTTATAAATCCCACTTTTCTATTTTAGTCAAGACAGATGAGAGTTTATATTTATTAGCTACAGCCTATTATAGAAATGGACAGATCGATCATGCTTATCACCTACTGAAAGGCAAAGCAAGTAAATTAGCACATTGTCGATATTTGTTGGGACATTGTGCATACAAGCTACAAAAGTAAGTTTTCAGTCTTACATTAATATTTAACTATGCAATAATAAAGTGGCTCCTATTTTTATTTGAGTTGTGCGATTGGTGAATTATGACTGAACATTTAATATTAATCCCTATTAATAGAGTTTATTAGGGGTAAAACCAATTAGACACTGGACTAAATGCTTATTACTTCAGAAGTACTGCCAGTGTTTTGTGGGTACTATTTAGAGTTCGAATTACTTGATTTTAATTTTAAAACATCTATTTAATTTTGAACTCAAACTTAGTGAACATATTTGACTAAATTCAAGAACGCTTTGTATTGATCATATTTTGACAATTACGTTGAATAGTGTGATTCGATTATATGACGAAACGATTATTGGGTCCTTCCTAGGTTTTGGAATCATGCTAGTGAACCCGGATTTTCAATGATTTAGGAAGTTCCCTAATAGGAGACATGTAGCAAAAATTTCTGAGGAGTTTGTATTTGTTTAATAAATATTTTTACGCTCAGTTATCGAAATTATTTACAATTAATTAAAAAAAATTAAATATTTTTCCAAAATTTTTCATAATACTTTGATGTATTAGTATTTTTCTCTAAATGCAAAGAAAACTGAATTTCCGGCACTGGTATTAGCGACCAAGAATTAAAATTGTATAGTGAGAAATTATAAACACCAGTTGAGTGCGGAGCTTATAAGTTCCTATCTGCTTTATTTTTATGTATCGATGAGTGAGATTTAACACTATGAGCAAACTATGAGTGTGATTATGCGCGTCGATTCACTCGAAACTACCAGCAAGCAATAAACTTTTTCTGTGCGTATGCTAATAATGAAGAACAATTTAACATACTTAAGGAAAAAAATCTCTTAGATATGCTGAAGCTGAGGCAGCATTAACAGAACATGCGTATGCTCAACCTTCGAGACCGAACAGTCAACAATTTGAAGATATTATTGGTGACTATGAAGATCAGGCGGCATTTGTTTTGTTACTTATTGCGAAAATTGCGGCTAAAACCGGCAGACGCCAACAAGTATGTTTTGCATTCACATAGTACTATATTGGATACTAATTTATTAAATCATTTCCAGGCTGTTGAGGCTTATAAACGGGCATTGAAAATGAATCCATTTCTGTGGTCGAGCTTCGAACGTATGTGTAGTATGGGCGAGAAACCATCTCCCACCACTTTCTTCCAATTGGGTGATTTAGAAAATCTTGCTTATTGTCACGGTCCTAATCTGAATACGAACGTGGAAAGTGTTGTCGTATCGCACAATAGTAATTGGATGGGCGGAGGAACATACCTACAAGTGACGCCAGAAGGTCAAGTAAGCCATTTAACATTTCTATTATCAACAATTCGTTGAATTAGGTTGTCCCATACACCGTTTCATATATGTGCTGATATAATTGTCTTACTTGTTCTAACATTAATTGGTCACGTTACCAAATTTTAACTATCTGTTTCAGTTCGTTTTCTTTTTATAAGCTTTAATTATAATTCAATCTTAGTAAAATTTTGTCTAATAAAATTTCGGAAATCTAGACTATATTTCACAGCTTATTATATTGCTTACCTTCAAATAATGTAACAAATTCAAGTGTTGATAACAAGAATCCCCAGTAACTCAAAAGAGTAATAAGCAAAAGTCAAGTTGGAACAAAGGTGATTGCGACTAAAACTAGCCAACTGGTAGGCGGGAACAGCAATGCATCAAAAACGTCAATTAACGTAACCAGCAACGGTGGCATACCGGTCATTGAGGCCGATGATAATGAAAACATTAATGTCGACACTAATGTGAACACTGTTGCCGATAACAACAAAAATAAAAAGGATGAAAACCAAGATGATTTACAGTCGTTACCAACAAGAGAAAGCGAATATAAAGAAGACTAACGTAATAGGCTCTGCAATTGAAAATGAGGAACCAAAACTATCAAATGGCACGTTCATAAAAAGAGCATAGCTACAAGGATTAAATCATGATGTGACTAGTGACCAACTACAAGAACATCTAAGTAAAAAGTACAGGAGAAACGACTTTGACAGTGAAAAGATTACAACCAGACGCGAAAACCCGACATTTGCATTTTTCAAAGTAGGAACAGCATTCACAGAGCTTGAGAAACTACTGAACCCAAATAACTGGGAAACAGGTATTGTCGTCAGTAGGTATCATTTTTTATCGAGTATCAGTGGAAAAAAGCAAAAGTGAAAGAAGCGGTGACAGGATAGGCAAATAACATAACCATGTAAGTCATATGCAAAATAATACTAAACCGAACCTGTGCGAAATAATCAATACAAAGCACTAATATCGCCTCTTTAAAGTTTAACGAATTTGTTTCCGTAGTATCAGTCTCTATATCTCACGTAATTATGATATTTGAGACATGATTACATACTGACACCTGACAGTAGACTAAATGTTCCGAACTACTCGCTTACTAGAGCAGATCGGAAAAACAAACGAGGAGGTGGTGTATGCATATACCTAATAATGATCTTAAAGGGCTTCCGCTTAATATATTAAGTTCTGAGGATCTAATATATTAAGCGAAGACTCGAGAGAAATTCGTTAGGATAAAATACGGCCAAAACGAATTTAATTTAATATGTGTCTATAGACCGCCCAATATAACTCACCAGTCTCCGATAAAATATTGACGAATACAATTTTTAATTTCTCAGAGCATAGAGATCTCATTGTTTTTGGTGATTTTAACCTATCGCAAATAAACTGGCCGCAGAACATGATCACTCAAAACAATGAGTTCATAAAATATTTTCTCGATTTATATACTAATAGCCATTTGTGTCGGCTAGTAAAAGAACCAACAAGGTACCGTGCTAATAATAATCCATCAGTACTTGACTGCTATTCACAAATGACAAAAAACTAATAATCGACATCTATAAAATCGCCCATAGGAAAAAGCGACCATTGTATAATTGAAGCCAATGTACAAGTTTCCATAGTTAAGACCAATTGCAAAACCAAGCGCGTTCGCAACTTCAACAAAGCAAATTATGCTAATATCTGTCACTATCTGTCCAGATCTAAGCTAAGTAGTTACCCAAATTTGTCAAATGCTCTAAGTGCGACAGAGCAATGTGTACCAGAACAAACTGTAATGAAACATGTACCAAAACCATGGTTAAACTTAACGATTATTAAGCATACGCAAAAGAAAATATACACTTGGGGTTATTACAAAGCAGTGAAGATAGTTGAATCGTATGCGGCATATGGAAACATGTGCAATGAGGCTGCGTCAATAATTAGGTTAGAAAAAAGAAAGATAAATCAATTTTTGACGACAGGAAGAAAATTTTCAACTAAGTTTCAAGCATCCTAAGCTCCAAAGTGAGATCAATATCACTATGTACTGACAACCATTCTGATCCAACCACAGACAGCACATTAATAGCGGAAAAAATTGCCAAGGAGTTGCTTAGCGTCTACTCTCAGAAAACATATAGTCCCCTACCATACTAAAGCCTAGAACATAATAACCATAAGCGTAAATGCAACGTAAGCGCATTAAGTTAAGCACATTACAGTATGTGGCTTGAAACACAATAGCCCATGTTACGTTTACGGTGCTTACGCAAAATTTTACGTTTCTAGTTGTCAATGACCATAAGAACGCTGTCATTCGGCCTCAAATTTGCAAGAATTAAACTTTACGTTTGGAAAAAAACAAATGCCCTTGCGCCTATTCAATCATATGATCTATCACTTGCATAAACTTTTGCAGTGCGATTATTGGATTATCCATTCGCTTTTATTCTATTTTTAATTTTATGTAACCATTTAATTCAATCTATTTAATACTGTTCTAAGATGTATTATTTACACATTGATAATTTGGATTATAAATTAATCAGAAGTACATAAAATCGTACCTATTTATACATAATCACTGGTGATAAGTATCTAAAATAAATATTCCGCTGTAAATTCGGTTTATTTCTATTTTCGTCAAAAACCGAACGTATGATATTACGTTTATTATGTTTCTCTACGTAAAAAAATATTGTTACATCCTTACGTTTAGGGTAACGGTTACGCTTATTGTTATTATGTTCTAGGCTTTACCGAGAATGGCAAATTATACTGATTCAGTTGATATATAGTCGGCAAGAGTACAAAAAATTTTAAGCAACCTAAAGACAAACACCTGTCCGGGACCGGACGACATACCAGCCATGTTTCTTTAAAAATGCACAAGTGCAATTTCCTCTCCATTATCTGAAGTTATGATCGACTCCTTCACAAAAGTGTAGTACCCGACGAATGGAGAAAAGCCACAATTATTCCAAGCTATTAAAAGGGTGAAAAACTAAAACGAAAACTACAGGCCAATTAGCCTAATGTCAATACTTAAATGTATGAAGAAAATAATAGCTGAAGACATCACTACATTTTTACTTGAAAACGGCACACTTGGAGATTCGCAACATCGATTCCTTATTGGGCGATCTGTCACAAGCAATTTGCTTTTAAGACTATACGAGTACACTACTAAATTTGACAAAGGTGAATCCATGAACATCATATATCTGGATTTCGAAAAAGCATTCGACAAAGTGCCGACGGAAAGATTATTGTACAAGCTAGAAGCAATGGGAATTAGAGGTAACCTTTTCAAATGGCTTCGAAGTTTCTTAACAGATCGTACTTACCGAGTTCGTGTTGAGGGCAGTTACTCTACAGAACACAACATTCTTAGCGGTGTACACCAGGGATCCGTTCTTGGACCTATGCTCTTTTTGCTACATCAGTGACATGCCCAGGCAGATTTAATATACATAACAAAGATAACATTAATGTTTTTTTTTTACTATTTACAAATCATATATTCGTCGTATATTGGAATATGGTAACTTGATCTGGAATCCATAATGAAAGACATAAGGATTCTAAAACATGTACAGAGAATAACAAACAAACTTCCAGCTGAGATTAGGATCATACGAAGCGTTCCTGAAGCTTTCGACCCTATTAAAATGAAGAACTCGCGGAGGCCTGATTGAAACCTATAAGATATTAAACGGCTACTACATCTGTAATTTATAGTACATATTCAAGAGAAACACAAATACGCGCTTGCGTGGGCACAGTCGCAAACTAAGAACTGAACTCTGTTGACGCAATTCAAGGAAAGACTTAATCACCAATAGAATAGTACTACAATGGAACTCCTTGCCAGAAGACGTTGTTAATGCCACATCGAAAAACAAGTTTAAGAATGGACTGGACTGTATATAGTGCGTGTTTAAAATAATTTTGCAGTTCTCATCAACTCTATTGCCTACGCTACCATAAAAATACTATTACTAATATTGCCAAAAACGCTTAATAGTTTATAAAATCGCCATCATTTTCAATCATCGCCGAACAACGTGAAACACATACTTTAACCAACCTTTCCGGGTAGCTGACACATAAAGATTCGCTTGTGGCGAAACTTCACTCTTATTTATAAGGCATCACTCGTTATCGATGGGATTCAAATCGCGCGACAGTGATGGCCAGTTCAATGGTTGTTTTCCAGCTTTCCAACACTACTAGAGCACTTGAGTATATAGGGTTAAGGTGATTTTGGAGAACATAATTGCTCGAGTTTGGTGTATGGAGAAAATTATTTAGTCTTGCGATTTTAACTTTACACGTAGA
>WYDF02100498.1:0-10640 GCA_009867245.2 Adranes taylori | reverse complement strand
CATCCGAATAAAACAATCATCAAAACATTTTTTCCACTTTTTCACTCAGAAGACGGTACACTTGAAATCTCATTTTGAAACGCTTCTATGGTATCTTCTGGAGATCAAAATCGTTTGCCAGGTAGTCGATTTTTTATTTTTGGAAAACTAAAGTCGTTAGGACTTAAATCAGGACTATATGGATGAGACAACAATTCTACCTTTTCACTGCTCATATAGTTTACTGTTTGTCGTGCAGTATGGGAACTGGCATTGTCATGGTGTAGAATAATGCGTCGCGTCCTATTTGTTTTTCGCAATTCAAATGGTAAACAAATGGATGTATACCATTCTGCATTAACAGATTAACAGTTCTACGATATTTAAGTGGAATAGTATTGCGGCATGCCCAGTTTTTGAGACAAAAGAAGCTACCATTGTTTTAGAAACACTGCGGCAGCGAGTGACTTTTGTGGGTTTGATTTCATCTTCAAGCATCCAAACAGTTGACTGCTGTTTCGATTATGGTTCATAAGTGTAGATCCAACTTCCGTCACCACTAGTAATGTTGTAGATCAAATTTAATCTCCCTGAGTCGAATCGTTTAAGCATTTCTTTACACCAGTTCAGACGAGCCTCTTTCTGAGCTTCAGTTAAATTATGGGGGATCCAAGGGGAACATATTTTTTTAACACCTAAGTGATCTAAAATTTCATTAATTTGTTTCATACCCAAGCCTAAGTGTAACTCAATTTCTCTATACGTAACATGACGATCTGACGGAACGGAATGGAACGGTTTGATATATTTACAATCTGTCACTTTTGTTTGACAAGTGACAGATCAAACTTCATGACGCTTTATAGGTTAATAATCGCTTAAGTACAGTGTTACCACATCCCGAAATTTTAACAGCATCCCTCGTATATATAAATTCACTAAATGAAGAAAACTACAAAAACATAATCAGTTCAACTGTAAATGCAATAAATTGGTTAGTAGTTTATGTGTATTTGAACGTTATATCTTGTTTAACATCGAATATATTTTTTAACATAAATTTATGCTAATTAATATAGATATAGTACATTGTTCTGTATTTTAACTGTTATGTGATATAATTGCCTAAATTATGAAAAATTTAATTTTTTATCGGTTTATGCTTGACTTACATTTCAATTTGCTGTTATAATCTTCATTTAGTGAATTATTGTTATCGTTTGCTTAAACAATACGTTTTCAATTAAAATAAATTAATGTTTTTGTTAATGAGGTTAAGGAGTACTTGAAATCTGTATACCTTTTTCTCGGGAACTATTGAACTGATTTCATTCAAGCTTGGTACACTTATTATGTTAGTAAACATTGAGCTACAAAAGCTAAAAATTAAAAAATATTTAATTTATGACCTTTAAATGTTTCTTACGTACAAACGTATTTCATTTTTTTTATTTCACCTTAGTACGTCTCTTGTATTCAAAGCACTGCAAACCGTTAATACTTAATTCGAAGAGTGGATAATAAGTTATAATTTACCGTAAAAAAAATGAAAACATTTTTTCTTGGTGAAAAATTTAAAAGAAGGATGAATTTTTCAATGTTTGTATATGGGGCTGTGCAGATGTTCTAAAATTGCTCCTAACAATAATTGTTTATTATTTTTATAAACTTTGTATGAACAGTCTGTATATATTTATATATTTTGATAGGTCTTGTGATTTTCTTTAAAATAATATCCTACAAGAGGGTTCTAACTCTAATGACCCCAAAGGTATAGCCCCTAATATTTAAAAACTCTATTGGTTGCCATCGTAACCAACATAAACGGTCGTCAACATAAACGTATGTTAACTGAACAAGTAGATACAAGAAATGTTATAGAAAATAATATTATCGTTTTAGGAGATTTATAAGACTGTTCCTGCAATTTAATAAATCTTGTTATCAGTGGCAGGTCCAAATGATAATTTTGGGAGGGATTCAAACGGATAATTTTATTCTGAAATTTTATTCTGAATTTTATTCTGAGTTTTAAAACTAGAAGACTGAAATTTCGCTCGCATATAGTACCTTATATTTTGCTTCGAATTAAATTAGTCCAACTCTTCAATTATTAGCACGCGACGCGACGCAACACGACGTTGCCAGGTTTAAAATTTCGATATAACACAGAAATTATAAAAGATAGGATATTCGAATAAACTTTGTTGTATAGACTACTTAAAGATCCTTCGATTTTATTGGAAACATTTTTTTTCAAAAATTACAATTTAACATACTTACAGGGTGAACATATTGGGAGAATAGATATCGTTGCAATGTCACAACCTTTATTAAGAAATTAATTATAATAGTTGTTCTTAATTAAGCAAGCAATCATCGTCACAACCAGAAATTAAAAAATTAATTATAATAGTTGTTCTTAATTAAGCAAGCAATCATCTCGAAACCTGTATTTCTTTAAAATTTCTTGTATCGAAAGTTTCTTTAATATTTAATCGATTTAATAGAGTTTACAAAAATACACGACTAAACATAGGAGTAATTTGACCTTGAAAGAAAATTACGTTACGTTAAATATCTCGGTGCTTAAGTTGAGAAAATGAAATTTAGGGAACGTAAAGACTATAGAACTTCAATTTTATCAATATGAACAATTGAATATACTGAAGCCATTCTGAGCAGTAAAAAAATTTCAAGTGACTCCGGACCGGAGGATTTATGGATTGGTGAATTTGTGCGTACGAAAATTCAAAAGTCCAAGGCAGTCTGACGTGCAGCACGCCAGACTGCTCTGTTAGAACTTTTCCTAAAGTGAATCAAGAGCGGTCACAGGCCGCGGCAAAGCGGATACCGGAACTGTCCGCGCCGTAAGCAAATACGGGGAAAAAGTTAATCAAGAGCGGCCGTAGGCCGCAGCAAAACGGTCAACGAAGTTGTCCGCGCCGCAGGCAAGTACGGGAACCGGGGGATTAATGTTTAGGCGATTTATAAGCTACGCTAGTTTTATTTAATTTACCCTAAACAACTATTGTGCTAATAGAATTTAATAGACGAGTTATAAAGTGACTGTCAAAATTAAAAGGTTCAATTTTTGTTTTATGCGAAATATAATGAAACGAATGACTTCAAGTATATAAAAGATGGGGTGGCGATCACGTCCACGAACTTTTTTATCAAGCACTAGCTTCCCAAAAACTGGGTAGATCAATTTGATTTTCAATTTTAGGGTTTTTTAACTTGGTGAATTAAATATATCGTAACCGGAACTAATCGAGGCAGGTCCGCCTTTAAAAATAGGAGCTACAAAAAGTATCAAAAACTGAAATCAACAAAAACTGTTAGAAATGATTTTTAGTTATACAGGGTTGTATTTAAAACACAACTGTGAAACGATTCGATGACAAAAAGAACCAGGTCCGTAATTAAAAAATAATTAAACTTTGTCTATGCAGTACTTGGAGTTGTGAATAAAAGATGAGATGAAAGTGCTCCTTGCTCCAATTATTCTTTACTTTAAGTAATAATAAGTTACATTCAACTCAGCGACTATAGTTTCGAGCTTAATGAAAGCTCATTGTCAAGCTTAAGCTCTATAATAATACATTAAAACATTCAAATATAAAATTACAATTATAAAAACAAATCATGCTTTATTAAAACAATAAATGCTTAAAAACTTCAATATGATATAAAAGAAGTTTTGTGTTGACTTTCAATATAACATTTACAAAATCAAATTGAAAAGGAATATGTAGATCATCTAAAGTTGAAGGATAATTGAAGTTTATTTTGTCCAAAAAAAAACGAATTAGATTTTCATTAAATCATTCTAAAATCTAAAACAAGTGATGAATGCATAAATAATTTTCATTTAAAAAAAAATTGAATATCATAAATTCAATTTATAAGTATTAATTTTCTTACCTTAAACACAAATTCTCAATAAAGCAAATATAAAATTAGTTTTATATTAAAATGAGTGTAAAAAAGTAATATTTTCTTTCTGTTTTCTGATGTTATAAATAATTTTAAATATTTATTTGTAAATCAATGACATGTAAATTCGATGTTCAATTATTAAAAGTGTCGATATGTAGTAAGTAACTATAGATAAAATCAATTTGAATTTTATTATGTACGTTCAAAAATATAGGTACTGTTCATATGTTAAGTTCACTTTTTAATGTTCATTTTATTGTTATCTGTTTTCTTTTTTAATATTTAAATTAAATTTTTAATGAAAGGTGTAAAATTGTTTTCAATCTGATTTTTATAATTTAATGTTATATGTACTTCTAAAATTTTATGAACTTTTCATTATTATTAATTTCTAAAATTTTATAGTTTTCTAAAATATTCATATGATTATGTTCTTCCAATATATGATCTACTATTCTTGAGTTATTTAAATTTTTTAAATTTATTGCCCTTTGATGTTCATCTAAATTCATTACACTAATCCAAAATATCCAAATTCAAATAGTGACGTAGAAAGATTTCATTCAACATTGTTAGAACATATTCGAATTTTAAAACAAAGTCACTTGAGAGAATCAGTTCCCTTATTAATGCCTTTTGCTGTAATGGCATATAATCATTCGATACACTTTACAACAAATTATGGACCTTTAGAATTAATATTAGGACATTCATGTAATAGGGAAATCTTTGACATAGATGAAGAACGAATCGCTTGACACGATTTTGTACAAACTCGCAAACAAAAAGTAAATACATTATATGAAAAAGTTAAGAAAAAGACGGAAAAGCATAAGTTAGATGTAATCACCATACGCAATAACCGTAACGACACACAACTGTTTGAAAATCAATTAGAGGTCTACGCTAAAAATGGCAAACGTAGTAAAAGTGTACCTAGATACGAAGGACCTTTTAAAGTAATTAAGATCACAGACAGACAAGTAGCTACGATTCAAAAAGATAAAAAACCTTTACAGCGACATTTAAGTGATCTAACACAACCAAATGTTTCAGGTTTATCCTCTGGACCATTGACACAGTCACAGGACAAATAGAATTCCAAAAAGTCACAACAAATCCTGGAATGATACAAACAAAATTGGCATTGCACAAAATACCATAGATCATTGGATATTAATTAAAGATGTTCCAATTCAACAATCTCATAGATAACCTAAACTTCATATCTCTTCAAATTAATAAATTTAACGAATCAATACAACTGTCAGAAGTACCTGTTATCACAATCTAGTTTTAACAAATAGTCAGAAAATTCTTTACCATCAATTAGAAGACACTTATAAAACAATCGATCAATTCACTTTACCAATTTCTAAGAATAGGCAAAAGAGAGCTTTATTCAATCTCCTTTGAAGTGCATTGAAAGTAATTACAGGTAATTTAGATGCGAATGACGTAGAACGTTATAATAATGCTATTAACATGTTAAGTAAAAATGAAGATAAAATTAAAAATATTGTATCTAATCAAATAATGTTGACAGAGCAAGCTATGCAAAAGTTTAATTCAACAAATTTAAATATAAATAAAAATCAAAAACTGATAGATAATCATATGCAAATGTTATCTGATAGTTTACAAAAGGCACAAACAGAGCAAACATGTATTAAAGTAATAAATAGTGTTGAAGCAACAATGTTTTAGTTCACCATTGAAATATTGTCGATTAAAGGTATTTTTGAAACTGTCATTGATGCAATAACATTTTCAAAATTGACAACATTTCACCCTTCAATATTAGAACGTTCAGAATTCTTAAGCGAATTAATTAAAATTAGAAACTTTAATATCAATTTACCATTTTAAGTAAATGTTAAAACTTTAATGTGATATGAAGAAGTAGTAATTGTCAAAAGTTATTATGATAACAATCAATGAATGTAAACCAAAATCCTGGTAACACCTTCCAGATAATTATACCAAAAGCAAAATTCCGAATACAAGATGTTAGTCAAATGAAAAGGGAAATACCGTGTGAAATTAATTTGTTTCAATTTTCGAAAAATTATAAAAATTGGCAACAACATTCATAAAACCAGAAATCAAGTTAAATTCCAATGGTAAACAATTACAATATACTTCAGTTAAAATGGAATTAGAAGCAGTAAATTTAGATGAGAGACAGAATATACAAAATCAACTTCAAAAACAAAATGAATTAATAAATGATATCCAAACTCAAATGATTATACCTGGGTCAACGAGTATTTGGACGATACTGTTATACCTAATCATAATTTTACTTTTTAGTATTTTAGCATGGAAATTAAAAATATCTAAAAGAAGAATTAAATCTAAATTAATAAATTTGAATCCAGTGTAAATGTAAATTCCGAATATTATTAAACCAATCCTGCCAATTGATACTGTGCAATTTAAGTTATAAGGATAGACTTCAATTTCAAAAAGATGGGACGAATTATATACCCTCGTATATATAAAAGCATATGAGTAATTAAGTTCGACTATATTAGAATTCCTATTGTTTAAATAACGTATTATCGATTCGTGAAGAGACGGATCGTTCGGCTGTAGCCAGACGTAAAGACAAGAACTTGCAACGCACACGGCGTAAGGCTGGTTGCATCAGTCCATTTTAGCTAGCGCTAACTACTAGACGTACAACATGTATATATAAATTAGCATAGTAATTAATCACAGTAGCGGCCATTTGTTTTGGTCATATAAGTTATAATCTAAATATATTGTTTTAAGTGAAATATAAAGTATTAATTCGTTCAGTTTGAATGCCTGTAACGTAATTAACAAATATATAATTTAATTAAAGCTAATATGAAATAAAATATGATATAATTGAATAATTAAATATACTTGTGTCACTTGGTGGGGTATTAATTCTACCATTACTACCGCTATGACAAACGGTAGTATTCCCCCATTTATATAACCCCCTGGGCAAAGCCCAAAAGAAATTTCATGTGTGTGGCTTTTAAATTTAGAAACAAAATTGTATTTTTAGCTTTAGCCTGAAATATATTTGGCATATTATCAACGCTTCTTTCATCTATGAAATATTTCGTGCTAACTCAAAAGTTGCACTTATTAAACTGATATAAAAAAAACCAATAATGCCAGCAAAATAATAATATATTGTTCTATCCAGTATTTTGCCAATCTAATAAAATATTTGAAAGAGTAAGATCTTAAAAAATGTAAAATATTTCTATAAAAATAAATTCTTCAATACATGGAAATATCTCTACCTCATTTTTTTAAATAATTAAAACAGTATCGCAGACGCCTGAATGCATGTGATATACCAAACAGAATAAAAAATTTGACTGTGCTGATCACAACTAAATAATTAAAAAATTTGAATGGTAAAATAAAACATATGGCCAACCTTGTTAATATCATATCTAAATGATAGAGCGCAGTGCATTTTCTTCCGAAGGAAAAAATGTATTAATTTGAGATGTTCATAATAAAAATTGCAATATTCCAGGGCAGTGGCAGCCCGCACCGGATACCAGCTCTGAGAAGGCAAAAAAATTGCCAATGTTGTATTAATGCGCCTTTTTGTTACATAAAAAAATGTACTTTGGCTTTAACAATCGTTAATTGCAGCAAGTTGCAGGTAAACAATGTGATGGAAGGCGGTATTTTGTACAAAATACAAGCCAGCGCATCACACATAGAGGAAGGAAGAAGAAACTAAAAGTAATATATTTTTTTCGGACATCTCTGACTAGCCCTTCCCTGTTCCAAATAATCTAAGAGTTGACTTAATTATGAGATGAAAAAAAAATTTTACAAAACAAAAACAGACCATTTGTTTCAGTTAAGAGAGAAAGGAATAACACGAAGGGTGCTAACCGACAGTTAATGTGCGATTGCTCCTAAATCAGTCAGACAAATGGCGAGGAAATTCTGAGAACTTGGCTAGCATATTCAACTAAAAACGATGTTTGTACATTTCTTGTTGGAGGCTCTTTGGCACAGGCTTTCAAGCTTGATGGAAAGTTAGTCCGAAAGTTCACAACCATGAAACCTCGAAACAACATGAAACGTGTTTAGAAAAATGGAAAACTTTAAGAAGAACAGAAAAAAGGAGATCTTTTAAGAAGACTCCTAGACGTTACTATGTTTTTGGCTAAACAAAATCTACCATTCCATAGCCACAAAGATATGTTGGCGGAGAACAAAGGAAACTTCCCACAACTGATTGAATTTCTATCAAAATATGATTCTGTACTAAAACAGTACACTTATTAAGCTAGAACAGCCAACTCAATTTGCTCAGTCACAGTCGGGTACGATATTAACAAGCTAGTTGCCTCCCACCACATAAAATGAATTAATTTTACTTTTGGATGGATTTGTTAAGGAAAAGATTTTGACTTATATTAAAAATACATCTTTGACAGCAGCCCGACACCTCGTGCATAAATCTAAAAAAGCTTATGGTACAAAATGAGAAAAGATGGAATGCCTGCAATGTAAATAATATAATAGCAAAAACAATGTCATTAATAAATCATAAAACATATGCATTATAATCACAATAAAAGTTGACTGACCGTAGAAAACATACATAGAGGTTCTCAATAAATATTATAATGTAATTGGTAACAAAAAATTTGTAGTACTCATCGCACATTTATTCATTTGTGACAAATTTCTAAATTGAACCATATGGGCTATTAATTGCTATAAAATGTACAATTTTCTATAACTGGACATAATATGCTATACCTATATATGCTTTCAATGCAGGCAACTATAATTATCTGATCATGTTTATTACTATCTAAACACACACAAATTGCTGATCCTAAATGACAATTTAATGCATGTAAAGTATAATCTCTCAATGATGGTAATAAATATTCAAGGTACGTTTTCAAAAGTAAAAATGTTATTAGGAAAATATATGTTTGTTTCCTTGCTGCTTCTGATTATAGCTTTTTCTTGCCGCAGCCTAGTTACAACTCCTAATGCCAAGTTATATACCAAGTTATGTACGCATGCCGAAATTTTTCCTAAAGAGTCAAACCCAAGTTTTTGTGTACTTACGAAGGGTAAAATTATGAACTGTTATGTAAGAGGTATGACCAAATAATACGCGATCTCGACTAATCTTTATTTATTCCCCAATGTTAACATTGTCGCCTTCAAAGTAATCCCCATTGAACGTATATTATATTCGTCTTAATTACTCTTCGAAGCAAGCTTGAATTTTCAATGTGGCGTTTAATTGCTATAACCATTCTGTCTTGATCTCGTGAATATCAGCAAAACGTCTTCCTGTCATTGTCTTTTTTATCTTCGGAAAGAGAAAAAAGTCGCAAGAAGCCATGTTGGATAAAATTAGAGGATGATCAACCATAACCATCTTGTCTTTTGCCAAAAATTCACAAACAAGCAACGAGATGAGCGCATTATGGTGGAGTACACGCCAGAAGTTGTCTCGCCACAAATTCGAACGTTTCCTGCAGATTGCTTTACGTAAACAGCGTAAAACTTGTACGTAGTACTGTTTGTTGATTGTATGATCTGGTGGCAAGAACTTATTATACACTATGCCATTGATATCGAAGAAAACTAAGTAGAATCTTCACATTCAAGCGAATTTAGAGAGCTTTTTTGCTCATGGCTCTTCAGAAGCTTTCATTCGGACGATTGGGCCTTAGTTTCGACGTCATATCCATGATGTCGACCATGTTTCGTCACCAGTTATGATTTGTTTGAGGAAGTCTGGATTGTCATTGGTTTCATCAAGCAGCTCCTGCGTAGCGTCAATGCTTTTGATAGAAACTCAACAATTTGGGAACAAATTTTGTTACCACTTGTCTCATACCTAAACATCTGAAATAATAGTGTGACATGAGCCAAATGAAATGCTAGCATCTACAGCAATTTCTCGGATAGAGATTCGGTGGTTGCACACAATTATTTTTTTTTTTACCTTTGCGATGTTATTATCAATTAGTGATGACCTAGGATGCACCGGACTCTAGTCATCTTCAGCATCTTTGCTTAAAAAAACACAAAAAATACAAAAGGAAAAGAAGGGAAGGCTTTACTCATTATCGCTATAATCCTCACTTCCTTCATTCCCTCTACTTACACCTTTCCTAAACTTAATCTCCAAGTTTCCCCCAATTCCTTTTCTCTTTCACTATCTTTTTCAATCTCTTCACATCCTTTTATCCAAAGGTTCCATATTTCTTCATTGTTTCGACATATCCAGCACTTTCATTCCTGCCCTTTCCCCCAGTATTTATTTCCACCATTCTCGTTACCACATCTAAACCTTGCAATAATATATTTTTCTTGCATACTCATTCCTGAAATAAATACCTTGCCATGCCATCCTCGTCCATAATCCATCTATACTTACTGCTTATATCTGCTTTCTTTTATTCTTGCCAATCTCTCAGGCTTCTCTACACCCTTCATTCTTTTTATAATCTAATAGAACCATCTGTCCGTAGACCATCCAATTATCATATTCACCGTCTTTTTACACATAATCGATACAATCTCACTTCAGTCTCTCTTCCCATTCTTAATTCCTTCCAAGTATACTTCCCTAACCAATCTTCTTCCTTCAAAATTCAACATTTATTTACGTTTCGAACATGATTATGTTCTTCGTCAGAATATAAATATATTTGTTCTAAAAATGTAAA
>WYDF02100487.1:0-10641 GCA_009867245.2 Adranes taylori | reverse complement strand
ATAAACCCCCGATACCTATAACCCTCCACACACCCCGTCCTATTGCATTCTAATTCAAATACATCCCCCCTGCACTCTCCCCCCCCCCCCTTTTTGCAAACCATCACCTTCGAACATTCAAATCAAGTCCCCACCGGTCCACATACCTCTTCACTCTCCCCATCATCTCATTCAATTCTTCCCTCCTACTTGCCAAACAAACAATATCATCAGTATACGTCATTGACTATACCTTACACCTTCCAATCTGATCCCCTCCGCAGTTTGTCCCTTCATCAAACCCTCTTCTAAACCAGAAATGTATGTATTAAAAAGGCCAGCGCTCAGAGAGCACCCCTGTTTCACTCCTATTTTCACCTCAACACATTCCCATTCACTCTCGCCCTCACATTCATTCCTTCATACAGACCCTTAATCATTGTCACCAATCCAAAAGAAATTCCTACGACTACCAATCTCACCCACAGCTTCTCTCTTATAATCTTATCAAACTCCACCTTGAGGTTGACGAACAACAAATATAACTTCTTCCTGTTCCCAATTTCTTGATTTATAAACATAACATAATTCATCATTACTAAGTTGTCCGCAGTCCCCCTACGTCTTACAAATCCATTCTATGTTTGCGAAAGAATCCATTGTGCCCTTATCTCCTCTTCCAGCCTTCCATTCATAATCCTAGCATACAATCTATACACACAATTCATAATCGTAATTCCTATATAACTATCTTCATTTTCCCTATCATCTCTCTTATATACCGGCATAATCTCTCCTTTCTTCCACTCTTCTGGCACACATTGAATCCCCATCCATATTCTATTCATTCCTCTAATAACTGCTCTCAGCCCCTCCCCATTCAAGCCCCCTGTTCCTCAATCCGTATCCTGTCCTGCTGCCTTCTTCATCTTCTCCACTTCGCATTTCACTCCTTCTATACTTATTTCCACCACATCTTCAACATGCACTCCATCCCCATCTCGTTTCTTTTAATATGTTATCTGTATTTTCATTCAATCCACTCAACTCTCCTCTACACTTCTTCTCCCAATTACTTAAACTCAACCCACATTCAAATTTCTTTTCATTCAATTTTCCTTTTTTTTTCTCAGATACATCCACATATCCCTTTCACTCTTAAAATTCATTATCTCTTCTTTTTCCTTTTTCAAATTCCTTTCTGCTATCCGTTTATCTTCATCTAATCAATTCCTCTTCACCAAATCGTACTCTTCCCAAGTCGCTTCCCCCTTCTTAACTAGACCTAAAATCTCCCTCATTACATTCTTCTTCTTAACCCATTCATCATCCAGTTCTTTATAAACACCCTCCTCCTTCCAAGCTGCTTTCCCTTCTCTTTAAAATCTTTACCACCTCTTTAACTAACTCCTCTACCTTCACCACTTCGACCCAATTCAATTCTTTCATCTTCCTCGCCATCCCTTTTCTCATCCCCTCATTCAATGCAAATAATCTTTCCCCTATCTCATACACATCCCTTTCAATCCTTCTTGTATTTAACCTATCATCTGTACACCATTCTGTCTCCAATGGAAAATGATCAGATTCAACCCTTTCAGCAATACTCATTCCGATTACTTAATTCATAGAATTTATTAAAATATTACTGAATGCTTAGGGGTCGATTCTCGGACACATTTGCTCAGTAGGGCCCGACGCATTCACCATTCCTATAACTGATCCGATAAAATATTGGTGAATGCTTTGAACTCGGTTCTCGGACACTTTTGCTTAGTTCAATAACGTCCAAAGCACGTACCGCCGATGATATCATAAAAACAGCCGATGACGCACCGAAACAGAACACACTCGAAGATAAACGACAATACACGAAGGCGATACGGTGTGACCCGCCAGCACGGCAAGACCTTATCTCAACTCGTTCTAAAACCATTGTGACGTCACACTGTCATTTCTGGGGTCAGTTTGGAAAACCAATATGGCGGCTGACAGATCAGTTCCAATCTGGGTTTTGACGATCAGTTCCAATCTGGGGTAAATTTGAATTGTGGGGGCTAGTTTGTACATCCTCGTAGTTCTTCGTATATCACCGTGTTGATAGGAATGAAGTGGCATAAAAAAGCAGAGAAACTAACCTTCAAATTTTATTTCATTTTTAATTATTTTTAAATGGAATATTTAAATAACATTATTTCACATACCTATCATCAAAATATAAAATTCTAAAACAGTACAACCTCTTACTAATTAAAGATAAAGAAAGCTAGAAAACTTTCTAAGAATTTATCCAAGCACAAAAGTTAAAATGCTTTATTATAATTTTCCATGATATTTTAATTGTTAGAGAAATTAAGCAATCCGTATACTAGTCACGTAAACTTATTGCTATAAGCGTTTTCTGCAAAACACATTTCCGCGAATGAAACTTTCAAGAAAAGTTTTTAGTTTTCCAAGGCAGCGCAACAAATACGTTCAGATAGTGGATAAAAGATAATATTAATTTGAATCCAAGCACGATTTACATTTTAAAAGGCATAAAAATTCATTATTCATAACAACTTCTCTTCATCATTTGCCTCGGAAACGAAGAAGTTGAAAAAAGTTTTTTTTATTTTGTATTATTATTGCTACGAGGTGTGCATTAAATAGAAACGTTATATTATGAAAAAAGCAGTTGATTCTTTTAGGGTGTTTGCCTTTTGGCGAAGCTTTTTAAACCAGAGAAATAAATATGAATCATTATTAGTAACAAGAAAGTATTCCAAATAACTCCATTTTACTTGATTCGGATGATTGTTATCGGCTGAAAGCCTCCAACAGAGAGAAAAACAAATAAAACAATCGAATAAGTAAATCAGGAATTGCGAATTAATAATATATAATTAATCGAGAAAAGTTATGCGATGTTCAGACTATGAGACTTTGGCTGCTGAAGACCGAAACCTTGTACGTAAAGCGATGGAAGAGAGAGAGAGAGAGAAAGTCAACTTGCGCCCGGCATGCAACGCTTGCACTACGGTGACCTCTTTCTTTGCTGTTTTGCTCGAAGATGAAAGCCATTAGAATCAAGAGATTTGAAACAATTTATAGTTTCTTTGCACGTGCACTTACTTTGGACAGCTATTTTTTGAGTTTTTTTTTCTCATACGAACGCAGAACGAAAAACAGAATTTGTACATATATGTGTACCTGACGCCTATTGCGAGGAGAGAGATTCTTTTTTATGTCCTCTTAGTTCCAGCGAACAACTCTTAATGGGCTTAATGAACTTCGCGTTCGTTGCCTTTGACTGGATGAAAGTTTTACGGTATTTAATTTCCAAGAAACAATTCTTAATGGCTTTAATAGATTTTGCGTTCGCTGTCCTCGTCTAGACGAGAGATCTTGATAACTTCCTAGTTTCAATGACGATTTTGATTACTTAATCGGGATTTAACCGAATTTTCCTGTTTACTTGAAAGGAGTGTTGCGACTTTTGACCGCTGGCCATATAAAATTGCCCCCACTATTTCCTGATTGGCTGGTTGCTGCATTGGCTGGGGAACATCTTGGAGAACATCTTGTGACATCATAGAATTTCGGCAGGGATGGAATGCAATATTGTTCTTTTTTAAGATTCTTAACGTATAAGAGAATAGTTCTTATTAATAGAAGCGTTTCACTTTCTAAAGAGTTTGGCTGAAATTTCTTCCAACCCACCCCCAAGTTTCGCGGGCACCAAAATTAGTGTCGCCACCGAGCCGAGTGCCCAAAATTGTTTCTTCTCATCTAGTTTCATATAAAACGTTAATTATTCGCATTTTGGGTCTTGTTCTAATAATTTTCGAGTGAGCATTTCGCACATTTCTATCAGCAATAATTCTCCATTAAGTGACCAATCAATTCCGGCTGAGTGAGCATTCCTCACTCCTGAAGCTGTTTAGCATTTTTTAGTAAAGCGCCACCATCACCTCGATTAGTAATTTTTATTTTAAAATTAAATTAAATTCAACAGTCAATAGAATTTTACGGCAACGAATACACACATTGCGTGCTTTAATCCTTCGGGTGAATCTTTAGATCTCTTACTATCATGTAATTTTTAATGGGTTTTGCTTACTCATATCAATATTTCTTAACCTTTCCGTGTTTCTACGTCTCCAATGAGAAAACCAGGAGGAAGTCACATTTTTGGGAATGCGTTTAAACAGTCTCGTCGCTGGCTTTTCTTCGCATTTACTGCAACGATGACTGTGGAACTCAATTGCCTCCAAGGAGACACGTAATATCCACTAAACCCGTCCCTCTTAAGCTCTACCAGCATTCTGATACTGCTTTTGGCATTTCTTCAGAGATGTCGGAAGAATGTAGTTGCCTGATTGTTGTCTGTTACCTGTTTGTAGCCCCTCGGTAAATTTGCTCTAGCTCCTCGGTAAATTTGTTGCGCTTTTTTTATTTACATTGGCGCCTTGACTAGTACCAAACTAGGAGCCGTTTTCAAGGCGATCTTTCTCTAGCAATATGTCACTACACATCTTGTTGCCAGCTTCCCAATTTTTCTATGATACTGCCTTGCGATTGATTAAGTTTTCAGCTGAAAGTTCGCCGCCCAGAATTATTTTTGCCTGTTGTCTCTGTAGCTGCCATGCCTCACAGTTGAATATTGTGTGCTCTGCAGAGTCCTGGTCTCGAGCTTCTTTGCGGTGCAAGCACATTGATGTGTCTTTTCTAATGTATTTATGAAGGTAAGATGAGAACAGGCCATGCCATCTAAGTACCTGTATTAAATAGTAGCTTATTGGCCTGTGTTTAATCTCGCACTAGGTCTGACATTTCGGATCAGTTTATATGTCCACCGTTATTTGGTTGAGCTATCCCATACATTTTGCCACCAATCGTGTAATCTGCCTCTAGCATCTTTTTGTATCAACTCTCATTGTGTTTTGGACTTCACTGTAGAACGTTTTATAGATTTCAGTCCTCTCTAGGGTCAAAAGAATTGTCGGAGGAGTCCCGGCAATCTCCTCATCGAGTATCATTTGAAACAGTTCTGTATCCGCTTGTTGTGCCTATTAGACCTATTCTTTGCACTTTGGCAGACATATTAACTGTTCTTTTCCCACATACGGTTTTAGTCCATATTGGTGCCTCGTAAAATATAACTGATTCCATGGCGCTGAGTAACACTTTTCATTTGTAGTTTTCGAGCCTTTCGTCCTCGGCATCAACTTCCTTAAGTTTGTGGCAAGTACCATCGCTTGCGCAGCTGTTGTTCGTATATATTCTGTAAAGGTAAAATTTTTGTTGAAATTACCAATAAATATTTAATTTGAGTAGCCTTCCTGATTTCCTTTCCAACGATGATAATGCAAGAGTGTTGCACTTTCCTTTTTCCACTAAACCTAAATGCAAATGTTTCTAGATTTATAGATCATTTTCTTAAGCCAGTTTAGCACGATTTTAATGGAAGAATTATGAGCTGATTCAATCCTTTTTGTGTCTCTAACTATTGCAAGCATGGCGATGTCATCGGCAAACCCAATCAATTTAACCCCGTTAGATAGGTTTTGCCTAAAGAGAGGATCATGCAATAGCTTCCATAGTAGTGGACTTAAAACGGATCCCTGTGGCACTCCGGAAGATAATACTTTCTCCCTACCTCCTTCTACTCTTGAGTACCTTAATATTCTTTAACTGAAATAATCATCCAGAAGGTTAATTACGTAAGAAGGAAATCCGCGCTGCGGTAGTGTCACCATTATTTTTTGCCAGCTGACCGAGTTGAACGCATTTCGTACATCTGGAGATATCATTACGCATAGTTTCCGCTTACTTCTTGCTTACTTCTAGTTCTTACTATCTTTTGTAGTGCATCTAAGGTATATTTCCCTTTATGAAAACAATATTTTTTAGGTGCTGAATCACCGTTATCTTCTAGCAAATTCTCCCTTCTGTCCACCACCAGCCTTTCAAACACCTTGGCCGTCGTATTGAGCAAGCAGATTGGACGGTAATTGCGATGTCCCTGATCGTCTTACGTTTTAGTATAAGAACCAATGTAGCTTCTTTCTAGAGCCTTGGAAACTCTCCTTTTATTATACACACATTAAATATCCTCAAAAGTGTGTCTGGATTTACGTCAGCTAAATCTTTTACTATTTCATTGGAGATGCAATCTGGGTCCGGTGCTTTTCCCGGTTTCAATTTGAATTCTGCCGCCACCAACTCTTCTATAGTGAATGGTAGGGCATCTGTTATTTTTGGAAGTTTGTAGCTCGACCGGTCTCTGGGCGGGCGTACTGGAAATAGCGTATCTACAATATCTTCTGTGTTTCAGGGTTGTATGCATAGCCAAACCGGTTATCATTGAATTCCTGAAGCAACTTGTCCCAGTGTCTCTTCTGAGTCTCCTTAATCGCATTGTGTAGGGTCTTCTTTGCAAGCTTTGAGGCTGCTCTTTCTTCATGGCAAGCCGCTATTCCTTCTTTTCTCAACTTCCTCTGGACACGTCGGCGCAGCGAACATGCAGCGCTCCATAACTCAGCAATTTCCTGCATCCACCAATAGACACCCCGTCTTTGTTTGGTCGAACCCCCTTTGGGGATATTCTTGTCCCAAATTCCTTTTATTCTTCTCGTTAGGTTATTTGTCGCTTCTTGAGGCTGGAGTTGGTTGCGGGATCGCATTTAGGTCCTCCACCAATTCCTTTCGCCTCAACTTTTGTACCACTCATTCTGTTGGCCTGCCACTGAATGATGGCTGGTCGCTGTTAGCAGCGTTTAACTCAAAAACTGTGTATCGATAGTCACTACTTGATACCTCGTCTGAGACGTGCCAACCCGTTATTTGTCTATCCAACGCACTGTTCTCCAGCGTTAGATCTATGATTTAGTTCTGCTGATTCCTTTGAAATAGAAGCTCATTCCCCTCATTGTAAACTACTAAATGTAAAGTAGCTAGGTCATTGATTTCCTGGGAATTCTTCAAACACTTGGTTTGCTGAAAAATAGCGACTATTTTCGGAAGACCTAAACTACCGAAGAATATTTATTCTTTGTTAGCCGGCATGGAGAATAGTAATGCTCAGTATTCGTTAACAAATAATTAATTATTTCGTATTTTGTTCTTCACATAAAATAAATTAAATTAAATTATATAACAAGTCTATTTAGCTAAAATAAATTGAAATGAATTAATAAGGTAAGGATGTGTGATCTAAAATAAGTTTGTGAAGGTAGGAATGACAAAACCTTTAAGCAAATTGATTTTATAAATAATTGGGGAATTTATTTGACCAACTTGAACTTTTATTAATCTATTTTCAGGTAGTAATTAAATACAAATATAATTTTCTTTTATTATTTTATTATATATTATTTTTATTTCTTTATTTTGCTAAATCATTTTCAATGCAATTTGTTCAGATTATGCTTCTGTTTTATTCAAATAGCTTTGACTAAGAGAAACGTTGTGTTGTTCTATGGTGAATCGGATTTTATAGTTATTGTAGGCAAGGATCCCGTAGGAGGGAATCATTATGTACCTCATTAAAAGGATTCTCTTTTGCCTATCGCGTTAGGCTAAAACCATTACCGAAATTTAAACGCGACAATATCTTCGTAAATTGTCGCGATCCAGACGTCATTATCAGAGCTATAAAATGGATCAAATATATTGTTGATCATGTGCGTTTTCTATTATGGTTGATCACGTGCTCGTTCGTATATTTTTGCAATGCCGAGTTGTTTGCAGACTTGTATCAACAATTATATAGAGCCACAATTAACAAGTAAGCCACAATGAACATAATGAACAAGTAAGAAATTTTGTTTCAAGGAATAAATTGTATTAAATTTTGTATTTTAATGGTTGACTAGTTACTTTTTTAACTTAGTTTATTTTATCAAAATTTTAATCGGGACTCCCACTGCGTGCATATTTCAAATTTCCCGCTAAGACATCTGGGATTTTCAAATGATAGCTTGTTACAGAGTGGCTGTTACTATAAAGAAATAAGCCTTCCTTAAATATGCATTAACGTTTTGAATAAATAAGATAAATAAATTTGACCGCGGTAACCCTATATTAAACAAAATGTACGCATGCTAAAAGCATTGCGCTTGGCTGACCGTCCATTTAATCGCTGATTTGGAAAAAAAGGGAATGTGTTGTTCCGTGTAGAAATTATTGTTAGATAACTTTTATACCTGTATTTAAAGTAAAGATTTTATAAATAAAATCTTAATCCTTTTAGTAATCAAAATTATATTTGGGAACATTTTAAATGTATAATTAAGCATTATTTATTTGATGCGTAAACCAAATATTAGCATGCGGTCGCAACGTATCGTACGTTATAAAATAAATATAGAAGGAGAAATCTTTGTTCAGTTATCTAGACGTGTGAGTCCGAGAACGATAGCATACGAGTGCGAATGCCGTACGTTGTTATAATATATAAAGAACGGTATATAGGTATCTGCGTGTACTGCTAATATTGTCACTGATACCGCTATCCTTTGCTGCTAGCCATATATCGTATATTACTTTAACGTCATAATTAAGTTGCGGTGGCTATACTGATTTGAAGATCTATAGTTTGAAGATATATAAGATACGCATTAAAGCATACGCAATTAAGCGTAGAATATAACTGGTGGTGGCCCACTTCTACACACAGTTGTGTGTATCTCTGTGTGTGATCTATAAAAGAGCGCTTGGTTAGTATTGAAGAGTTAGTTCCTGATTTTAAGCTAACCAAGCCAGTCTACAGCGAGTTCATACTTTGTTCACGGTAAGACCAGCCACACCAGCGAGCCATATAAGCCAGCGAGCCATATTATCCAGCGAGCAGCCACACCAGCAGCGAGTCATAGACAGTCACCGAACCAAACGACAGCAGTTTAAGAATCTTTGGTAAGCAATTTTGCATAGCTTACATTGTTTTGTTATATTGCATGTGTTTGAAAAGCTTTTCTTCTATCTCTTTCCTATTCCTTTAACCAACCCAGATAGCTGAAGTGTATATTATTCATTTGCGGTTCACTTTCAATAGTAGACACTAGACTTTGTAACGTGTGTGGTTTCTTTTAACTTCACAGTCAGTTGTAGTCACTACACAACGTGAAGTTTGCGGTTCACCCTGTTACGTCTCTCAGTAACACTTTTCTTCCTACATAACTAGAGTGTCTTCCTACACTTCCTACACTTCTGGCTTGTGGTTCACAGTCAGTCGTAGGCACTAGACAACGTGACGTTTGTTGTTCACTTCGTTACGTGTCGTAGTAGTTCGTACCTTGCCCCGCCTATACCTTACCGAGAGTGTATTCTATTGATTTGTGATATACTTTCAATAATAGTCACTAGACTTTGTGAAGTGTGTGGTTCACCTCGTTACGTGTCTCAGTAATTCTTTTCCGAGCTACCTACCTATTCTTTTAGTCATGTTTTGTGCTTGATAACTGTCACATGGTTTCCGCGGCATTATTTTATCACCGCATTATCATATTACTTTTCACGCACCTATGTTATATCAGTAAGCGCTATTTTTATTAAAGAGCGCCATTTTTGTTAATATGCATTTGTACCGCTGTATATAGACTGCTTTACTTGCTTTGTTTACTTAACCGCCCTTATTGCGATATTGATTTAATTTGTTATCTATGTTTTTCTTTGATTAATGACATTTTTATTGTGCATTAATATTTTCTTTCTTTTTTGTGTTATATGAAGAACAATACACGGTTTTGTTAAATCTCTAATACTGTTTCACTCATTAGAATTAAGTTCATTTTTCAGCTGCCCGCAAGATCTCGAACACTTGGGCAATTGGTAAGATTAGACGCTACCTAAGCCCTCACTAAGCAACTGAGGACTGGAGGAATAAGAACATCAGTTCCGGCGTGCGGTCTCACGTTAAACTGACCTGGCGCCCGAGGGGAATTTCCGAATCCGATTTTATTCTGTAATTTACATTATATTTAATTGGGCCATTTGTAAGAATTGCTAAAGCTCCCCATTAGCAGCATCGCGATGGGAGATCCGTTAGCACACTAGCGGAGAACGTCTTTTATTTGGGCGCCCGGGGAAGGACGCCATTCTGTGAAAAAGTCTGACAAAGGCATTTCGTTGCAAGCTAGCAAACGCACAAACTATTTATAATAGACCTCAGAAATAACACCGTGACGTCACAGATTTCAACTAGTTATATTTCGAACGAATTGAGATAACGTTAAGAAGGCTAGAAGGTTTCGGCCATAGGAACAGTTCGCTACTACTATCCTTGAACCTCATTTCATGCGGAATAAAAAGGATTAAAGATGGAATGAGAGATTCAGCGGAATATCGAAATATCTCCAGACTTAATAACTGATCTCCGGAATTATAATATTCAACAGGTCATAAATGCTATTCAACGTGAAGGATATATGAGTATAGCGTAATTAGTAAACGTAAAGTTACTGACGCTATCAGTAAAGCAGGAAAAATGACGTGCCAGCAAATGGCAATGGACCGAGAAAGATGGAGACGTTTAAGGAAAGTCTACAAACATTCTGTAAGGAATATGAAAATCCTGTAAAAATAGTTATTTTACGTAAATATCAAATATTATTTTTCTACAGTTTTACATACCCCTCTTATAATGCTTATTACGTTTTATGAAAACAATACAAAACTTCA
>WYDF02100476.1:0-10641 GCA_009867245.2 Adranes taylori | reverse complement strand
AATTATCAAAAAACCTTTAGCATATCATAGCGTCTAATGCCGTGAAGTTTGGTGTAGATCGGGAATACGGGAATACGGTAACACGGGAATGAATAAGGAAAAATATTTTTGTGGGTTTCGAAACCGCTCAACTGATTTCAAATTTTCCGCATCAAATTTTCTGGAATACTTTAGCATAGCATATTGGGTGATCATGTGATGTTTTATGTAGATGTAGAATATGGGAACACGGGAATTGGGGAACACATATTTTTGAAATTTTGGCACAACGTTGCATTCGAATACACGAGTGTTTTCATATACATAAAGCGGGAACACAGGAACGGGACTACGGGAATGGGATTACGAGATTATGTTATTATGGGATTACGGGAACATGGGAATACGAGAATACATATTCTTGAAATGTTGTTAGGCCGCGGTAATTATGGCCGTAATACCTACGGAAATATGGGAATATGGGAATATAAGAATTTGCGAAAATGAGAATATGGGAATATGGGCTTGATACTGCAGGTAACAGAGAAATTTGTCGGTAGTTCGTTGGGTCAGAAGGATTTTTGTTTTTAAAATTGGCACAACAACAGCTAGTTTCAAAATTTCTGGAAACATACATTCCCTTCTATTAAGTTGATCTGTTTCAGAAGAGGAATAATTATCACATTTTGCATACATTTCATAATATAAGGATTCAAACCATAGATGTCAGGCGTATTTTTCGTTTCGAGTTCTTTAAGAAGATCTCTTAATATATTTGTTGATTTCCTTAAATGTAAATTTGCTACTTGATAGATTGTCATTTTAATTTTTTTATAGAAAGTGTTCCGTATTTTTGTTTGATTTTCATACACTTTCAGATTTGTTTTAAAAGTGTTAATGAAAGTTTCCTTGAATTCATTTGGTTCTATGTTCGGAACTCTTTTATTATCCTGTCATTTATTGCTGTTTGTTATGTGCCACATCACTTTTGACAGTTTATCTGACTTTCTATCAAGTTATCACATGCTGCGATTTTGGAATACCTCAAAGCGCCCCTCTATGCTTTCTTGTAGAATATATATTCTTGTCTAATAGGTGCATCGTTCTTGCGCATGGTTGCCTCTATTAAACTTTTTGTTCACTGATAAATCTCTGTAACATTTGATACTTGCTTTCTAGCGTCATTGGCTTGTATAATTTTACGATGTCTCTCCTTGTCGGTTTGCCTGATATGTAGGACTCGGCTTCAAATCCTTGGTGATCGGAGATTCCAAGATCAAGAGCAGAGACATGAAGATCTTCAATTCCAGGGCTAACGAAAATATTATCCTGACAGTTGTCCTCTCTGGAGCTGCAAATCCATTAGTTAAAAAATGATCGCATAGATGACTAGAAATTTGGTTTCGTGTTCCACATGAAACGTTGAAATCTGCAGCTCTTATTGCACCATGATATTTACTTAAACTTTATCGTGCTTTCCACGTAGTATGCAGAGAGATCCCGTAGTCACGATTTCGGTGAATGGTACATAGATAGAATAGCCACGTCTTCTTTTGTTAATTGTGTTGCTATTTCGCAGTTACTTTCAGATGAGCTTCTGTGTTGGTTAGAGATTTATACTTTAGACTTTGTTTTAAATAAATTGCTGAGTCCCACGTTGCGCCCAAGTTTCTGCGGAAACTGGCTGCCTTATTCTAATTTTTCATTTTAAGAGTACTAATTTTATCCACCTGTAGCCAATGTTCGCCTGTAGCCAATCGTTATCTTCCCTGACTTATATTTATATATCGGACGCATTTACTTCATCGACAATTTGAAATTTTTCAATTTTACTTCAATTAATTATCATTTAAATCTATAAATACAACATAATACGACAAAAGATATTACTTACTTTAAAAACTAATTTTAAAAATATTACTAAAACTCATTATAACAAATCTGTGTATAGATTCAAAACACAAACATATAACCTTATTCCGACATAACCTAAAAAGATGGCAAATGCTACCATCTCTTATGGAAAATGGCAGTAGGCTATTTTACAGTGGAACGTATTTATGGAACACCCCTGCAAATTAATAATGTACTGAATATGCTTTGAATTTCTTGTACTCTCGAGAGCACATGGTTTCTGAAAGGGCTCAATCAACAAGCTTTCTTACGCAATGATTTTAATGCCAAACCCGAATGGAGACACCTTAGATATTTCAAGATAAGGAGATACACCTTAGATATGGAGACACCTTAGATATTTCATTACGTACAAGAAATGACAGCATTAGATTTTATAAAACATATATATTAGTTTTAACTGTAATAAACTTTATGACTTTTTAGCACTGTATCAGTGCGATACTAATTTCCCATCTACTTCAAAAATGCGAATGCAAAATTATGAAATTAGATTTGGCGGTGAGAAATCAGTGAGAAGCCCTGCAGATAAGCGCCGCGCAATCACAATTAAACTGTTTAAAGATCAAACGTAAGCGAAATTGTAGTCGAGCTTGTTGCCTTTGTGCTGTTAAACTCACTTTACTTCCTTATTCGCATACTCAACTTTCGCAAACGATCTTTGCTCTGCTGCTTCTGTTAGTGCGGTTCGTGATGTAATTGCAATATTATGTTTCAAACCATGGTACAAAATAAAATACACCAAAGTGTTTTAAATATATTTTAAGAACTTTTTTTTATTAAAATGCTATATAATTTTATAGTTATTTTGCGAACAACTATACATACACATGAATAAAATTTAGCATTTTTTTTAAACAAGAAAATAAGTAATTTGTGCGTGAAAAATTACTTAAGAAGATTCTTAAAGAAGTAAGTTTTAAAAATGTTAATTGTTATTTAATAATAATTTTCCCAGGTTGATGAACGACAAAGAGCATAGCCCACAATCTGCACACTGTCTACTTGCAAAAATTAGACATTGACCGTTCATCAAGAAAGCTCAAGTGTTCAAACAAGCGAATCTTTTCCATACATGAACAACAATCTCCTAGATGATACTACTATTTCCATTACCGTATTTATTACTTAAACATTCTATCGTAACTTGAAACTACCTGTTACCTCTAACAGTTCCCAAGCAAGATCGATTAAAATAGAAAAATGTTAAACAGTTCAGCTGATTGGTAATTGCGTACCAAAGTAATAATTGATTAAGGTCTAACACGATTGGTCCCACGGCAACATTTAACTATAATGTATTAATTAAGGACCTGTTATAAGGTCAACTAACACCGACTTGCCCAGCCAAGCAAGGACTTAAAAATACAAGACCACCAGCAAATCAGTTCACCCCACTAAACCAAACTCCCTCATCAGTTGACCATGCTATGGCCAAGGTATTGCAGGTTCCCTTGGCTGTGAAGCGAATCCTATAGCGTATAGCGTATATCAGCTTCCCATAATTTCTAAAAGCATTCCACTCACTACCAGTTCCAGGCTGAAGAGGATGATAAATCCTAAAGCCTCATTCAAACAAACTCTCCAATCGCCCAACAATATACAATCCCAACAGAGAGTGGTTTTTTTAGTTAGTGTAAAAATCCCACACTGTCGGATGCACGGGCAACCGGCGCCTTTTGAAGGTTTCTCCACTTCCTACGTAAAACAAAGAAAAAAAAAACAAACAGTTCACTTGAGTCGTAATTGTCAGTGAAGATATAAAGCCACTGAATATATAAAAACAGGAAAATATTATTTGGATATTATAACGGATCCCAAGCGGGGTTCGCTACAGTATAAAAATATTACAAGGTTTACTTAATTGGTAATTATCAATAAACATATAATTACGGTATTATAATAGGTCCTTAGTATAATACTAGACGATAAAACGACTATCCATTACAAGGTCATATTTTATTTACCCAAGTGAGTTGGGTTATTTGACCCCTACCGGCGTTTTTAGGAACCCAGAAGAGTTGGGTTATTTGACCCCTGACGACTTTTTTCGTAACCCACGTTTATTTATCGTACTTGACGTTTAATTATATACTTGAATTCTTTTATTAATAGTAAGAAACTATATGCGTCTAACTTGAAATTTATGGGTTTTTTGGATTTTATTGGTTCACACAGAGTAAATTAGAAAATTAAGTTATATTATATAATCTAGCATATTAAAAAATGTTTAATGAATGCCACTGCTAGTATTGAATGTAAACTAAACGTGACAACAAACTTATCTAGTTAATTTATGTTTCTTTTAATGCAGCATTCGTACGTACTACAAAAGTACTAACCATCTCACTCGCACATAAATGCTAGTGATATAATTAGTATAAACAGCGTTCCAGACGGACAGACGGACAAAGCGAGATGTTTATATATAGATTTGTCCTACTGTCTGTCCGTCTGTCTGGAACGCTTTTGATACTTATATATAAAAGTCTAGCTTTGTGAGGAGGAGTAGTATTCTGATTTGCCTGAACAACGACATGATTGAAGAGAATTTATTATTTTTATTTATGTTCGTTGTGATTTTTCTTGTGCCATTTAATATGTGAAATTAAATGTCAAATTTTGTAATTGCATTTAAATAAAATATGACCTGGTAATGGATAGTCGTTTTACGACGGGTTTTCATCTAGTTTTACAATATAAATATATTAAACTTAGACTACGTTTGTTTGAGTACGGTTGATCATAATTGCCTGAAAAACATTAATTACCGAATTATAACATTTCACAACCAGAATATGTTACATTTTAAAAATCCGAAACTGGTAGGCTGATGGGTAATTGCCTACGAACTTTTACTTATGGTGTTATAAGTGTTTTCCGAGCAAGTTCCGTTAAATTATAAAAATACTAAATACCTCATCTTACTGGTAATTGTTTGTGAACATTAAATTACTGTGGTATAACAATTCTCAAGTACAAATAACAGTTCTCAGTTCTGTAACAATACAAATATATTTAACAGATCAGGTAAGTGGTAAAGCCAGTGAATGTGTAATTCCAGTATTACAATAGTTCCTGAATACAATCCTCTACAATATAAACATATTAAGCAATTTGCCTGGTTGGTATTTGCCAGTGGGCATATAATTACCATGTTATAATAGTTCCTAAAAAGGACGCCTTAAAATATAACAACATTTCACAGTTCAGCTGATTGGTACTTGTCAGTAAATATTGAATTACAGTTTGATAACAGTTCAAAAGTAGGAATTGCTATAATTTAAAAAAATTAAGTAGTAACATAATTGTTGGTTATTGCAATATAAACATATTATTGGCAATTGACAGTAAACATTTAATTACGGTGCTATAACAGTTGCCAACCAGGGTTCGTTACAATCTATAAATATTAAACAGTTCATCAGATTGATAATTGCTAGCGAATATTTAATTAGGATGTTATGACTGTTCTGAAGCGGGCCCCTTTGCAGTATAGAATACTATACAGTTTAGCTGATTGGTAATTGCCTTTGAACCCAAGCAAATTCTGCTAGAATATAAGAACATTTCACAGCCCAGTTGATTGATAATTTCATTACGTATTCTAACAGTTCCTAAATAGGACCGTTAAAAAAGTTCAGCTAATTGGTAATTGCCAGTGAACAGTTCCCAACCACAGCGGGTTACAATCTAAAAAAATAACAGTTCAGCTGATTGGTACTTGTCAGTGAATATTTTATTAATTACGGTATTATGATAGTTGTTAAGCTTTAATTGTTGCACTATAAGCCTACTAAACAGTTTTGGGCAATTGTCAGTTAATATTTAATTTCGCTGTTATAATTATCCCTAAGCGCGACCAGTGATAATATAGCATTAAACAGTTTAACAGTAAACTGATTGACAATTGCTAGCGAAAATATTATTTTAGAATTAGAACAGTTCCCAAGCAAATTCCGTTACAATAATAGAATCAGTTGATTGATAAATGTCAATGAACATTTAATTACAGAATTATCACAGTTCCTAAGCAGGACTTGTTACAATATTAACAGTTGTGCTGACTGGTTATTGCCAGTAAACATTTAATTATGGTGTAACAGCAGTTCCCAAGAAGGACTGGTAAAAGAGTTCATCTGATTGGTAATAGACAGTGATCTTTAAATTACGAGTTATATTAGATCCCAACTAGAGCACGTAACAATCGGACAATGTTAAATAGTTCAGTTGTTTGGTACTGGTCAGTAAATACTTAATTACGGCATTATAACAGTTGCTAACCAGTATCGTTGCAGTATAAACATATTAAAGAATTTAATGTAATTGACACTTAATACTGAGTTATGGTTTTACAACAGTTCCTAGTGAACATTTAGATATGCTGTTATAATTGTGCTTAACTGGGACTGTAACTATATATAATATTAAACAGTGTAGTTGATTGGTAATTGCCAGTGACCAAATAATTATGGTATTAGAATAGTTCCCAGGCAAATTCCGTTATAATATAATAATATTACACAGTTCAGTTGGTTGATAATTGTCAGTGAACATTTAATTATTCAAACAGTTACTAAGCAATGCTCCGTAGTTTGGGGCAATTGCCAGTGAACATTTAATTACGCTATTATAATTATCCCTAAGCGCGACCCGTTGTAATATAGAATTAAACAGTCTAGCTGATTGATAATTGCCAGCGAACATATAATTATAAAATTAGAATGATTTCCAAGCAAATTCAATTACAATGAAAGAATATTACACAGCACAGTTGATTGATAATTGTAAATGAACCTATAATTACAGAATAATCACAGTTCTTAAGCAGGACTTGTTAAACATTAAACAGTTGTAACAAAGTCTCTTTGTTATGAATAATTAAATCAATAAGCAATTCAGGATAGCCTATATAACATAATGTTCCGGGTATAAATATCTGTCCGTATGTATTATAGTGAGTATAAAATGAATATTGAGGGGAACTTTTTCCTATTATAAGCATATGTTAAGAGAAGTAAAATTAATTATAATTGTTAAATATATTTTCCGTTAAATTGAAAGATTATTTGTAAGAACTACCTTTCCACCTTCCTGATTCTTATCTACTTGAAGTAACGTCGTCGAATTACGAGGCGCTACATAGTAATACCTATCCGCACATTCCGCTTCAGTGCATAATATTAGCTTATGCTGCACTCGCACACCTAACTATAGTAACATCAACGAACTAAGGAGTGTTACTTATTTTACACTGGTAGTCCCACTGGGGTGTTCGCTTCTGGTGTTGCTAGTATTAGTCACCGGTCAACACCAGCGAACTAAGGGGTGTTGATAAAGTTGCTAATCGCCTGTCCAGAGTGTATAATTGTGGTTTACATTACTGTTGTGTACGGACAACGTCATCGGGCTCCGGGACAGTGTTTATGTGCTCAGCTTGGATATACGCAAGAATTAATTACCCATCAACACCATCGCATTCCAGGGTGTTGCGAAAATTCCTTGAATACCTGCACTTGAGTGTTTGGTTTTGGCTTATATTGGCGTTGGGCATTTGGATTTGGGCATCATCGTATTACGGGACGTGTTATGAGTGCTCACTCCGATCTATGCTAATATTAACCGCCCAGTATCAGTAATATTGTCGCATTACGAGGTTTTGCATTATTTTAGTGTTTCCCGGATTTCCAATGATACCCGCCGTTTGTACCAAGAATGTTAGATTTACTTTTACCCTCCGCCATAAGTGTGAATGGCTGTGTATGCTTTCAGACTGATACCGCATAAGTTTCGTTTGGTTATTTTATCACCGTATGGTTAAGTTGCTTTACCTGCACCGCTATATTAACACTAGCGTCGCTTAATTAATTAATTATTATTCTACTTGGACCGCTGTTTGGTTATGCGCCGTTTTTTTGTATATATTAATAATTAATTATTGTTTTGATAACTTTTATACCGGGGTTTAATTAATTTGCTTATTATTATTATTGATATTGCTTTAATTTGATATTCGTATGTGGGCATTAATTTTTCGTTTGATTATTATTGACATTGTTATTGTGCATTATTATATTTCTTTCTCTGTTCGTCTAAATAATAACAGACGGTTTTGTTAAAAGCTTAATGGTGTTTTACAGATTTGTAAATAAGTTTATTGCAGCTACTTGCAAGATCTAGGACACCTGATTTACTTGCCTGCTATTACATCTGTTCAGGAGTGCGGTCTCACTTTAAACTGAACTGGCGCCGAGGACAATTTTCCGAAAGCAGTTTAATCTGTGAGAAAACTTTGCGCCATTTGTGATAGTCGCTAGGCTTCCCATTAGCAGCGTCGCGTGTGGGAGTTCCGTTATAGTATTAAATAAGTCAAGCTAGCACTGCCATTGAAGTCACGTTGCTGTAGGTTCGGTGTGTGGTCGTCGTTACATAGTAGTGCTAACTGATTGCCAGTAAAGATTTAATTATGGTATAACAACAGTTCCCGAGAAGGACTGGTAGCAGAATTCATCTGATTGGTAATAAACAATGATCTTAAAATTACGAGTTATAACAGATCCCAACCGTTTGGTACTAGCCAGTAAATATTTAATTACGATATTACAACAGTTGCTAACCAGTATCGTTGCAATATAAACATATTAAACTGTTTGAAGTAATTGACGCTTAATAGTGAGTTATGGTTTTACAATAATTCCTAGTGAACATTTAGATATGCTGTTACAATTGTCCCTAACTGGGACTGTAACTATATAGAATATTAAGCAGTTTAGCTGATTGGTAATTGCCAGTGAACAAATAATTATTGTATTAGAATAGTTCCCAGGAGAATTCCGTTAGAATATAACAGTATTACACAGTGCAGTTGATTGATAATTGTCAGAGAACATTTAATTACTGTATTCAAACTGTCCCTAAGCAGTGCTCCTTAGTTTGGGGCAATTGCCAGTGATCATTTATTTACGCTGTTTTAACTATTCCTGTACGCGATCCGTTGTAATATAGAATTAAACAGTTTAACAGTTTAGCTGATTGATAATTGCTAGCAAACATGTAATTATAGAATTAGAACGGTTTCCAAGCAAATACCGTTACAATGAAAGAATATTACACTGCACAGTTGATTGATAATTGTCAGTGAAAATTTAGTTACAGAATAATCACAGTTCTTAAGCACAACTTGTTATAATATAAACAGTTGTGCTGACTGATTATGCCAGTAAACATTTAATTATTGTGTAACAACAGTTTTCGAGAAGGACTGGTAGCAGAGTTCATCAGATTTGGTAATAGTCAATGATCTTTAAATTACGAGTTGCAACAGATCCCAACCAGAGCACGTAACAATGTTAAATTGTTCAGCTACTTGGTACTAGTCAGTAAATATTGAAATACGGCATTATAACAGTTGCTAACCAGTATCATTGCAAAATAGACATATTAAAGTGATTGAAGTAATTGACACTTAATATTGAGCTATGGTGTTACAACTATTCCCTAGTGAACTATGCTTTTATTATGCTGTTATAATTGTCCCTAACATATTAACCTGTTTAGCTGATTCGTGTTTGCTAGTGAACAAATAATTATGGTATTACAATATAATAATATTACACAGTTCAGTTGTCTGATAATTGTCAGTGATCATTTAATTATACTATTCAAACAGTTCCTAGGCAGTGGTCCTTACAATATAAACAGTTCGGCTAATTGGTTATTACAAGTGAACATCTTAATACGGTGTTACAACGGTTTCCAAGCAGGACCGTCAAAATAGTTCAGCTAATTGGTAATTTTCGGTGATCTTCTTATTACGTCTTATAATAGTTCAAAACCTGGATCCGTTATAACGTAAAACTACTGAGCAGTTCAATGTATTAGTACTCGCCACTAAACATTTAATTACGGAATTATAACAGTTCCTAAGCAGTATTGTTGCAATAAAATATATTAAAGAGTTTTGTGTAATAGCCACTATACATTCGATTGTGGTGTTATAACAGTTCCCTATCAGGGCTCTATCTTCTGATTATTAAAGAGTTCGGCTTAACAGTTCACTGGCGATTGATAATCGCCAGTGAACTGTTAATTACGCTGGTACAATTTTCTCAAGCGGGACCCAATAAAATATATAATATTAAACAGGTTAGCTAATTCGTAATTACAAGCATAAGAATATTACACCGTCTAGTTGATTGATAAATATCAGTAAACTTTAAATTACGGTATTATAACAGTTCCTAAGCAGAACTCCATACAACATAAAGAGTTCAGCCGCAAGATTATTGCTAATTAACTTTTAATTTTGGTGTTATAACAGTTTCCAAGTAGAATATTTCATCGCTGTAAAATATTTTGAATTCATGACATCATAATAATGATTCACAATATATGTATATATATATTTATATATATATATATAAATCAATGTATGTTTGTATGTCTATATGTCCTTTATGCCTGACTACACCATCCATCCGATCGACATGAAACTTTAGGAATTTATTGAGTACACTTCCGGGAAGGTTTCTGTGAAATTGGTTTTTTGAAATTTTATACTGGACCAAAGATACAGCCCCCGAAATGTTTCCTTATGGATAGATAGGAAATGGCGCCTTAATAGTTTTATGCAGTTTTATGTTCCCTTTATGGCTTATGTTTTATGTGTATGGCGTTGTTAATTATTAAATAGTTGGAAAATAATAAATCAATGCGGTAAAACCGGGAATTCTGGAACATGGGAATTCG
>WYDF02100465.1:0-10641 GCA_009867245.2 Adranes taylori | reverse complement strand
AATAGTTACACACTCATGCCTGATGAGACCGCGAAACGGCGAAACAAGATCTTGTCGTATGATAGTAACATTTTTCAGTTTTGCAATTGAAATTACGTTCATACAAATCAGAATAATGTGATTTATTCGGTGCGAACATATATGGCTATTGTGATATAGCTAAAACCTGATCTCCAACTACCGATGATTTTCATTTGAGACCTATATAAATGCACCACGCCTGAAGATTTAAGCTATTTAAAAATTTTCTTTAAACATTGCATTTAGCTTACTTACAAAAATCTTCAAACAGTTTGACGAAATAGAGCAAACCCAATTGAAATGAACCAGTAGGTGTTATATTCCCTTCAACAATCGGAACTGTATTTATACAGAATTTTATAAGATCTTAATGTATTAACACCGGCTTAAATCATCGTTTAGTATCGGCTTTTAATCCACAAAAGGTAATTGTAATGAGAATGTGTATTAGTACTATTTTAAAGAGTAAATAACTATAGGTTAATAATTAGATGATTTGGTCAATTTTCAGAGCACCTATAGATGATATAAACACCCAAATAGCTTAAAAAATCCATACACGGCAGATACGTATTTCAAGCATTAGCTGAAGCTATCATCAGTACATTCTTTTAGTAGTGCATCCGTAGTCTACGACCTATATGCCTACAGCGCGCTTGAACATTTAAACTATTTTCAAATTTTCTGTAAACGTTGCATTTCGTTTACTTACAGAAATCTTTTAACAGGTAGACGAAATAGAGCAAACCCAATTAAGACGAACCAGTAGGTAATACCAGTAGGTAATAAGAATATTAGTATTGGATTTTAACCCTCCAAAGATTCATCTCAAGTGGGTTTGTTCTAATTGGCCCACCTGTTAGTTGACTTCTGTAAGTAAATCAAATGCAACGTTTAAAGAAAATTTGAAAATAGCTTAAATGTTCAGGCGTCGTGAAGCCATCTAGGGCACTGGGGTACATCAAAAAGGGTAGTGATGATAGCTTCACCTAATGCTTGAAATACGTATCTACCCTGTAAGGATTTTTAAGCTATTAGGGTACTCATCTGATCTATAGGTGCTTTGGAAATTGATTAACTCATCTAATTATTAATTTATAGCTATTTGCGGCTTAAAGTAATACTTATACACATTCTCATCACTTGAAAGAAATGCAAGATTTCACTTTCGTTCCTCATCATAACAATTTCTCTTTTGATGTCTCAGGTATATTTACTTCAATACCTAGACTTGAAGTAGTAGAGAACAAAACTTCTTTTTCTGATACAGAATGCCAGTTTCTATTGCATATTCTAAAATTTTGTTATAAATAGGAGTTTTTCATTTATAATGGTATCTTGAAAAGAGAAACTACAGGGTTACTTATGGGAAGTAGTTTAGCTCCAATTCTGTCACAATTATTCTGGTTAAACTTAGAAACTAAACTTTTATGTTTATATAAACCTCTTATAAACAAATTAAATTTTATAAAAGACACGTCGATGACATCTTGATGATATTTGGTGGTAGTATGAATTTTCAAAATAAATTCTAAAATTCCATTTCTAGATATTTTACTTGATCACTCTGATGATAGATTATCCTTCCAAGTTTATAGAAAAAACACATTTCGTGATACTTTGATCCAGTCCAATTCAATGGTACCTTGCTCACATCAGTTTCCAGATTTTAGGTCTTTAATCTATAGAGCTATAATTATTCCTCAAAACCAAATTAACTTCATTAATGAGGTCAACACAATTCGAGGGATTACCAAAACTATTAAGTATGATGACAAATTAATATTTAAATTATTTAACAAAAAAAAATATATATCATGGAAACTCACTTGATTTCAGCTATACAATCTTCTACGCTTATTACAAATAAAAGATTTTATTCTTTATCATATTTAGATAACGATTATCTAAGATTTAACAAATTTGTCATAAATATAATATCGAAATTAGTTTCCGTACGACAAATAAAGTAGATAATTGGAAAAACATGTCGGCAATTTTTTGTAGGAGTTACACAAAGGAACTTTAAGACAAGAGTGACAGAACTATTTAGATATATCAGATTGAGTAATGACAAAAGCCAATTTGATAAAAAATTACATCATAAACAATAGAAAATAAAGGAAAATATATTGAAACTAAAATAAAAAATAACTAAATCAAACCGAAGGCATTACAAATGTAACTCTTATACCAGATGCCCAACTGTCTGAGTTACATTATTATAATTATGAAATTAATTTAGTTATGCGTAAATACTGTTAAATATTATTAAATAAATAAATAAATAAATAGTATTTAGAATTATTGAAAATATTTCTTTTTATTTTAAATAATTTGTTATGAAGTGAGTATTTATAGCGTGTTACGTCTCTGGCATTAAATTATTTTACGATATAATGATAGTAAATGAGATTATTTATAGATTATGAGGATGAGTCTCACACGCGTCGTATGAAAACAAAAAATAACGTACTTTTTTTTAAATAATTATAAATAATCAATTTCAATAACAACATCTTTAGCGTTATAGTATACTCATATAATATACAATCATCAGACTTATGATATCGACAGGTAATCATAGAAAACAAGAAACAGAAATGAGATAAATAAGAGATTACCAATGTATTGTATAATGCTTAAGTTTTTTATTTCACGGTTACTTTGAATTATATATTATATACATGTAATGTTGATATGTACTGAAAAATACAACTGAGTCGCGCACATTTAGGAGAGAAATTCAGGGAGATTATTATGGAAAGAAAATCCTAGGAACATAATACAAATTGGTATTTAGAGGTTCGTACTTTACATCAATTGGTTGATGATAAGGAAAATAGTCACTCAATAGCAATAATAGTAGCTAAAGAAGATTTTTATGCAAACGATATACTATCCGACAGGAGTTAATAGCATTCAAGGTAAGTAAATATCATTGCTGAAAAAAGGAGGATTCAATTTGTAAAAATTAACCAGCAATGGACAAGAGTTAAATAGAAGAGTTCCAGAAGAATTAGCGGACCCCTCAATGAAGAATATAGGAGAGAAAGATATTCAAAATTTTTAGCTACATTATGGAGACCAAAGGAAAATACAAGTTTCAAGTAAAAAGATGTGAAATATTAAAATTACGAAGAGACACATATTAGTGAAAATAGCAACAATGTTCTACCCGTCACGATGGTTGTTATCAGCAGTGGCACCATGGCATTGATGATACAAGAAATATGGAAAATAGAAAAAGGCTGGGACGACCGGATGGACGCAAAAACCGCCGAAAATTGGATTAAATACAAAAACAACCTGACAAAAGTAGAAGAGCTAGAAATTCTGAGATGGATATTTCCAAGAAGAGGAAAATTAGAACTCCACGAAATAGAATGTGTCGTTACTTCAAGCAAAATCAAAGGAGGCTCCGACGAAAGCAATACCGACCCTACCAAGGTTTGAACTATATGCAGTAGTATTGTGTTTTAGGTTATAACAGTTTCAGAACAAAATATAAAAAATAAACTTTATTTACATCTGATGGACTATAATTTTCCTACAACACATTGTAGGAAAATGGAGACTTGATTGATGTTAATTTTTATGATTTTTCTAATCGGACCGATTTATCGAATCCGGTCCATTTTTCTATGATTATGCTAAGTAGATATATAGGATGCAATACAAACACAGAATTTCGTAGGAAGCAAGCTTTACTTTTCTTGTATATTAGCTTGCGTAACCTGGATTTTATTGTTGTTAAATATTTATAATACGTGAAATGGTTTTATCGCGTCTTTATGTTAGACTGACAGATACGTTTGATTCTAATTATAATACAAAAATAGTTACGATGTCTACGACGAAATTCAAGATAAAAGTTTCGAACTACTACATAAAAAGATTGTTATTGAAACAGATACTGAGTTTTCGGCGTAGAAGTGATTTCGGCTGGATTGGTGATGCGTGGCTCGCCCTGTTGGTAGAAATGTGGCGGTTGTGATTTGGCGACGTCGCAGCGAACGGATAGATTGTGTCGATATTATTCACTGTCGCCGAAGATGCCTCGAAAGAGTCATCGGCGATGGGTCTCTTGGGTGACCGGATACAACCATCCTTAACCGGGGGTTGGCGGCAATGCTACGTCACCGGGTACTGTCGACGGTAGTGGCGAGCCATAGTGCGCACACGGGGCTTCCTCCTGGCTTGATTGTGGATTCAACGTTCTGGAGTGCGAATCTCGGTCGTTGTTGTTGGCCTAGAACGCTCGGCGTTTGCTTTCCCTGTTCTTCTTCTTCCCTCGTCCGCTCATCCAAGATGTAGGTTTCGCAAGGGATGGTTATGAAAAGTTTATGTGAGCAAAAAAAGATGCGAAGATAGAAAGATGTTGTATCGAAGGATTCGGCTAGAAATAGCTAATAGAATTATGTTTTATATTTGTTTGTTGTTTACAAAAAAAATTTGTTTCATAATATATGGGTTTCACCGGATTTAATTTAGAAATAACATAATAAACTTCTTATGGCGATTGTGAGAACAAATCATTCTTTATACTGCGACTAAGCTCGCCGTTAAAATCCTGGTTTGAACATCAATAGAGAATTATCCTAATTGAAGCGTGCGAATAGTTCACTCGTGGTCAATCAGACAAAACTCAAAATGCGTCTTGTCTGAAATTGGCTTGGATCTGGCATTTTATTTGAAAATAGAGATTTTTAGCGTCCGGTATCATTGGCGGTAGTTCGGGATGTTGACGGAGGCAACTAGGCAGTGCTTAGACGAAATTACTGCAAAATTCGTTAGAAGGGCAAAATTTTCCTTGAATCAGAGACGCTCTTTTAACCGTTACAAATTGTAAAGCACAATATCGCATAATCTCCTTACCAAGATTCTAGGATTTTATGATTCCTTGGTAGTGAGTCCTCCAATCACCTTTAACGTGCGAGTGGACTTGCTATCGGTATTCCCCTTCTAAAGTCGCTTTGACGAACGCAGGAATGGCAGTAGTAATTTTTACATGGACAGCAACACTCAAGTAACAATAAGAAAAATCCTTAATGAGCGTTAAGTCATAAAATTGTTATATGAGCCACGAAGCTATTAAGATGTAAAAAGAAAACCATTAAGAATATTTTTGTTCGAAATTGGATATCATAAAGCTTACAGACGGGCCAAAACAGAGTGAAAAAGAAACGCCCGAGAAACTAAAAAACAAAAACGATAAAAGAGAGCAAAATAATTTTTGCTCGTATTCTACATTTATGAAAGGTCACAAAAATGCAATAGAACACTTGATTATAACCATATTATAGCCATAAATTTCGTTAATCCTATCTGACATATATTATCGTTTCATTTGAAATAAAACAGAAAAAAACAAAAACCCTTCAGAAATACGTGCGCCGTAGATTCCACATGCGTCTCTATTTCTCAATTATCTCTTTCCAGTACATGTTAATACGACGTGTGCTGTGTGCCCGTCGACACTGAACTCGTTACTGGGCGGCTGGTGGCGGCAGTCTATGATTCCAAACGTAGAATTTTCTATCTACGTGTATAAAAAACTAGTGCTCATACATCGCAAATAATTCCAATGTTCGGATTCTTTCGATTAAATAACAAGTCTTGATTTATTTAATAAATTTGATTGATGGTTTTGCTGGATTAATTAAGTGATGTATAATTGATTAAAATATTGTTTTATTCATTTATCGATTTCGTGAGGCTCCATATGATATTCCGATAACAATTGCTAGGAAACTTATTGTTGAAGGTTAAAGAAGTGTTGGATTTGCCTCAAGCAGAATGTTACGCATGGCCGGACTTGATGATATTATTAGATTGGATAAAAGGAGACCCAGTGAAATGGATAACGTGGATTAAATACAGCTGTGAAAGTAACTGTAAAAATTAGGGCAACTCTATATCCAAGGTTTCCAAGTACCGAGAATAATCCCCAAAAAGAAATACGAAATGTAAATATTGATGACTGGAAGAATGATTAAGTACCTGAACCAATATTCCATAGGACAGTGCTAATAAACATATTGTTTGGAGCAGATGGATTAGGGAAGATCCTATTAGGCATAGTAAATTGGTCACGTGTGAGGAAAGAGGTTTGAGGAATTCTATATAGCAACCGCTACAAGACGATAAAATTAAAAATATACAGTAAGATTACTTTAGAAAGAATCAAAAACCCTGATTTAGAGGAATCTAAAAAGAGAGCTGCTGGTTACAACAAATTCTTTAAAAAAGGATAGTTGAAGATGTGTGGTGCCATGTCATCCATTATTATAGGATCATCAGCACCTTCTTTATTAAGACATTCCTTCTTTATTAGGTCATAACATTTGAAAGACTACGACAAACTCAGTCATTAGCCGGCAGTTGCAAGAAATGAAAATTCGTCTTATGAATTATTAGTTTTTTAATGCAACCAGCATTACATTTGTATTAGATGATACTGGTAATTGATAACTCTAATTAGTTGATGATTTCGGTGTTACAACATTTAGTCGTTGATTTCGCTATTAAAAATTATAACAGTCGTTATGTTTCCTTGTTATAAAAGCAGATTCACTATCTGCTTTTGTATTGCTAAATATGCCTTTCCTTTCCATACATTTTTTTACTCTCTCAATTCTTTATAAAATACATGAACTCTCTTCTTGACTTTTCTCCTCAACTTATCACTGATTCTTTTTGCCTTCCGAAGGCTGTCTAAATAATCTATTGCTTCATTGTAACATGTCTCTATTTCTCTATTTCTTCCATGCACGCTGTTGTAAATTCTCCTGTTCTACGATTCGTTTCCTTTCAACGTATCGGTTTTCCTTGCTAATGAATCCTATTATATATTCATGCATATCTGTTTAAGTTCATTAAACCAGATCAATGAGGCATATAACAGGAGTAGCATTTAAATTTTCAAATTTAAATGTTTCGTGCTTTATCGCTGCTTCTCAAAGTATGTATGCCTTGCGAGCCACTCAGCGATCAGAACGCGGTCGATGCTCAGTAGCAGCTAATTTTGCTCTAATATGCAAAAACAAGAATTCATGTACCTATTCTCAACTTGTAAACCAAATTAAGATTGAAAGAAAATATAACGGACAATTTTAGAGTGAATCATTGAAGTAATTCAATTTTTAGCAGAGCCATTTTTGGGTTCTGATGAAACTGTTGAAATTTATGAAAAGAAAATTATTAATGTAAATTATTGTTGAAATTAATTATCCATAATGGCAAGTATTTGGGTTTGTTAAAATTAATAAGCAAATTTGGCATTTTCTTATCAGCATATGAAGGAATTGTTCCATCTAATTATAACCGAAATTCATGTAATTATCTTGTTGTTTTTTTTTTTCTATTTCTTCTTCTAATAAGTGACTAGGATTTATCCTATTTGTCTAGCCTACTACTTATTTTCGATGGACGAGAATATCCAGTTTTCTGCCCATCTCTTGGGCGGTTGTCCCAGCGGTCTTCTTCCAATGGGACTACTGCTTTTACAAATGTGAGCTAGCCTTCGCGCTTCTGCCCTGTTAGCATGGTTATCCCGCTCTCCTTTTCTAACCTGACTAGTTGATTATGTCTTGTACTTTGTATTTTTGTTTCACGGACTCACTTGTTTGCTTTTCACGTAGTGTAACACTTGCTATTTATCTTTATATTTTCATCTCAGTGGAACATGCTTTCTGTTAGTTTCGGGTCTGGTTTCAATGGCATATATCAGTATGGGGTGAAACATGGTCTTATGTATTTTGATAGTCCCTCAATATTCGTGTATTTATTCCTCCATATGACATCTGCTAGTGATACGGCAACTCGCAATGCTTTCAGTGATTGCCTTTGGACTTCTGATGTGAAGTTATTCAGACTCGCTGTAGTTTAAATTAAAGAGAATCGCTGCAGCACTATTTATCATTTGCATAAGAACAGACACGTCATATAAATGCCACAATTACCACTAAATCGGGAGATTGTATCTTTTCCATAAAATATTAGGTTTATTTACCCACATTTTTAGATACGCTCTGTTCCCCTAAAATGAAATACTAAATACATCATTACTTGACCGCCAGTGTTTTAAAATAGGAAAAAATTGCGACGTGAACATAAATAGCTTTACCACCCCTATTTTAGATCATGCCATTTCTAAATTGCTGCTAACAATATAATACGAACTTTTCAAATTCAAAATTGATAACTGAATTAGACAAATTGAATCTTAAAAAAAATTTAGAAACAAACATAACAAATAAAAATAAATCAGAATACATCTTTAATTCCCCCATTTCTTTTTTGTCTAATAATTCTTTCCATTATTCCTATCCCTTTAATTTCTCCACCTAAATACTCTCTAATATTATCAGCGAAATTCCTTTCTTTCTCTGTCCATATAATTCTTAAACATTCCTTAACCCAGTGCTCTTATATATTCATGACTCCCACAAATCCTAATTTACTCTCTCATATTTCGTCATCCAATATCTACTACACCTTTCCTCCCACCCATAGCTAAAACGCGCTTCATAATCACATTAGCCATCATGTATTACGGTAAGCCTTCTTCATTACTGATATCTGTATATCTACTGATGTATTTCGTGTTCACCAATCATCCTCATCTTTCGTGCAATTCCACATCATTCAACCTCATTTCCTCTTTGTTCACCACCTCATTCACGTACATCATCTTCTCAATCTATCTTTCCTATATTGTATATGATCTCTTTTATTCCCTTGTCCATTCATTTATCTATATCCCATTCAGAAATGTAGATGTTAAACAGACTACCACTAAACGCGCGTCCTTATCTAACCTCCTGTTTTATTTGAAACCGTTCTGAACATTGCTTTCCACTCTTGCTCTAATTTTTGTTCCCTCGTACATTTCTCTTATTACACTTCTTATTCTCCCGGTCATTGAACTTTATTTCGTTATTTTCCATAGAACAATAAATGCTCCTTTTATGTCCAGGAACGTCAAGTGTAGCATATCTCCCTTACACAACTCCTATCGTATCAGTTAATTATCACAAGATTATCTACTGCACTTCTACGCCTTATATATCCATTCTGTGTTCTTGAGAACAATTTCTTTTTTCATTTAAAAATTCTGTAACCTTTTTGTTCATTATCCTTCTAAACAATCTGTATAACCGACTTATTATAGACTATACCGGCTTATTCCCTTTGTAATTATTCACCTCTCTTAAATATCACCTCTCATACCTCTCCCTCTTTCTAATCATCAGGAATATTCTCCTTCACTTTCCAAATTGCTTTGAAATGTCTTACTAACGCTTGCATACCACACTCATTTATACAACTCCACACCGTTGTAGGAATTTCATCTGGTCCAATATTTAATAATATTTTTCATGCATTTAAGTTATTCGTTTTTGCACTCACCGAACATCAAATCACATATAATTGATATATTCTCCGAAACTAATTTGAAAACAAATATTTAAATTACTTGTAAAATCCATCATTCAAAAATTTAAATTAGTTATACACCATTATCGTTCTCATAATTTACTATTCATAATTATATACCGCATTATACGAGGTATGATCAGATAATGCGTGGAATTTCTAAGTTTCGCCGGTTGTTAAAAGTCCCTGTTTTGTTAGCTCAAACTGTATGTTGACAATTGCAGCAATATTGGTTATTTAGTTTATTGCTAGCTGTCAATAAGGTTACTTGTGTGTTGGTATCACGGCGATTTTATACTAGTGAAAAAAACATTAAAAAAATTGCATTATGTTTTGTGTTAAAAATAAAATAGTGCAGCACATTGCTGGGCATATTAAATGTACTTTTTGGTGATTTTGCTAGCATTCATAAGTAGTAAAACCGTTTCCAAGACGCTGAAGGTGGCGGGAGTTCTCGGCGTTCTATCACATGAATAACTGATAATCGTGTCAAAAAGATAAAGAAAATAGTTATGTACAATCGCCAAATCACTATCAGAGAAGTTACTAAAGATATTAGCATTTCATTGGCTTATCTCAAGCTAGAATAGAACCTTTATTGGGATAAGCCTTTATTGGGAACCTTTATTGGGATATACAGCACTACAATACAAAGAGAAACAATGACTTTAAACTTAAAATTAAAATAATTCAACAGTAAGATATATATACTAAAATTAAAATAAACACAACTATACTCACACACGCACACTTCACACATCTACGTATGGACTGGCATAAAATAAAATGATTTAGCCAATGAGAAGTATGCTTTGAATGAAATCCGATGAAATTTGATGAAATTTGATGACATTTATCCTGATTTTCCCTTCTGTCAATCTCCTACACTGTCCTCTCCATGATCCTAATTCCTCTTCTTCCCTCTTCGCTTCCTCCCTTTGCTCATCCGTCCATACAAACACTTCACATTCATTCACTCAGTGCTCCCATGTTTCTTCCATTCCTTCACATACCCTACAACACCTTTCGCTCTATTTAATCCAAAAACAATTTTCTTTTTCCATGCTTCTACACAGTGGCGTAACTATACCGTTCGAGGCCTGTGGCAAATTCATCGGATGGGCCCCCTCCCCCCAATATAAAGAAGCTGAACCAACAATAATAATATTTTTTTATTTT
>WYDF02100454.1:0-10642 GCA_009867245.2 Adranes taylori | reverse complement strand
CAAAATGTAGTCGTGATTTATATATATATATATATATATATATATATTTATTTATTTATATATATACACCATTAAGTCGTTGCAATTTGCTGTCTATAACTACAGAATAATATTTGACATAAAATAATAACTATTTTTCTCCACGTTGTCGTTTAATTAGACTATGTGGTACGTGCCTTACTGTTTTTAAAATTTTCTGATTTCAGTGTGCATCAATTGTATTTCACTTTATCTTCTTTCTTTCTGTTCAAATATTTCATAAATGTCAATATAACTTCACCTTTAGTTTAATTAGACTAGCGCCCTTTATAAAGAAGAAATATTAAAATTCCTAACGAAATACATGAGCTACTTATATCAATCAGGAGTTCTGATTCCTTAAGTGTACAGATTGTAATACATTTTAATATTGTATTTTAACGTTCTTTTCATTATAATAGCTATGTTAAAGAAAAAACTTATCTGTGGTAATATTGAAAAGTTTGTATCTGTTCCAAATTTAAGTTATAGGGACAATCTACATCACATCTGATCGTATTGTAGGATAGCACTATTGTGTGCATTGTGTGCTACACATGATATAAGAGATTGTTTAGATAATATAACTCACAAACTATTCGTAGTTTACAATGAATTTTAAGAATGCAATAGAAATATGTTTTATTTTTAAACGATCTCAACAAGGATAAAAAAAACTGAAACGGATTTTACATAAATGCAAATTATTTTAGATAAATAAAAATGTTCATACATACTGAATACTAATATGAAATGAGTTAGTAAAACAAAATAGTTGAGAGGAATTGTGCCAGAACTGTAAATATTTAGCATGTAGCGTCATCTTTTCAAAACCATGTCCTGATATTGAAAGCTTCAAATTCAAGAATAAATCATGTAATATTTTTGTATATCTGTTGGAACTTTGTCACGATCGTTTTGCACACATATAGTACCTTGTATTATGCGTTGAATAAAAAAGTCCCATGTTGCCAAATTGTAGCAACAGGAAGCGGTATTGCCACGTTTGAAGCTTAACAAACTTTTTGAAATATATCAGGAATGATAAAAGATAGGCCATTAGAATAAACTTTATTGTATAGGCTTTCCAAAATCTTTATGTTTTTATGTTTTTCCAAAATCAGAATTTAACATATATACAGGCTGTTTTTTGCTTTGCTAACTATAGGGTCCATTTTCTCGAGTTTCGCAAGATTTTTTTTTAAAATTTCTTGTATTGAAAGTTCCTTTAATACTTAAGCGATTAAGCTAGTTTAAAGAAATCACATGTCAGCGCCGGAGTAATTTGACCTTGGAAAAAATTGTACTATTCTATATCTCGGTTCCTATGAAAGCTGGGAAAATGAAACTTGGGGAACGTATGCGAGACCAGGGAGCCTCAATTTTACCAGTGTGATCAACAATATGCGTGACCGATTTTGAGCAATAAAAAAAATTTCAAAAACTTTTTAATAACACGCTGTATATTTTCTTATATTTTAGTAGCCCTTCTGATTTGCTTTACAATGATACCACATATGCTGGGTCTAGTTGTTATCATTTCAAAGATATGACGCTTAATAACTTAAAATTATGCAACTTGTCGCCATGGTAAACGATATTCAACAATCATATTATATATCTGTAAGCATACGTAATAGGTCACTTATGCAAAGTTATAGGAAAAATTATTTTACGTTGTATGAGACATATAAAGTGCTTGCGCAATTGAATAAATGTTATCAGTACACATTACAATTTTTGGAGGGGCTCCGACTGATTATTTTATGGAGAAATTCAGTTTTAAAATTAGAAGACTGAAATTTCGCTCGCATATAGTATTGTATTATCCATCGAATGAAGGTAATGCCATCCCCGCAAGTGGTATACAGCGCGATGTTGCCACATTTAAAATTTTACAAACTTTTTGATATATTTCAGGAACTATAAAAGATAGGACATATTATGTATATATATGTAACACTTGAATAAACTTTATTCTATAGGCCATCAAAAGCTCGTTCAATTTTATTTGAAACATTTTTTTTTCTAAAATTACCAACTAAGATGTATAAAAGGTGTTTTTTGTTTTGTAAAATGTGTGATTGATTTACTTGAGACCGAATATTGTGCTACATTAAATATTTCGGTTCCTATGAAAGTTGAAAAAATATAACTTGGGGAACATGTGTAAGACCCAGGGACCTCAATTTTAAAAGCGGACACGAAGAAAGAGTGACTTAAAAACGGTAGTGGGGAAAAATGAAGTCACAAACGGCAGCAACCGCGCTAAAGCGGACAAATTCATAAGACCAAAGCTTCGCACCCCAGACTGTTCTTTTAGAAATTAGCCGAAAAGAGAGTCAAGATCGTAGGCCATGCCAAATCGGACAGCGCAGCTGTTCGCGCCGTAGGCAAATACGGGGAAAATGTAAGTCAAGAGGCAAATATGGGGACCGGGGGATTCATGGGTAGGTGGGAGATTCATGGGTTTGACTAATGTTGTTCAGTTTACCCTAAACACTATTGTGCTAATTGAATTTAATAGACGACTTAAAAGGTGACAGTCAAAACTAAAAGGTTCAACTTTTGTTTTATGCAATATGTAACAAAACGTAGGACTTCTAGTATATGAAAGATGGGGTGGCGATCACGTCCACGAATTTTTAATTCAGCTACTATACCACGTTTACAAAATTGCTTATAGTCTTAAAATTAAAATACAAAGATGTTCCATAATGTTACATTTATTGAGTTATGTTATTAATATTTTTGACATGATTATCACATATAGGTAAATACATAAAGGCATATTTAAGACATATTTGTATTGGAGTGAGCTGACAAACAGATAAGTTGATAATAAAATTAAACTGGAATTCCCCATACGCGCCAATTTAAATAAATTATGAATACCCTAAATGATATAATAATACTAGAATTATTAAATTCTATTGACTTCTGTTAATAGAATTTCATTAACCATTATGATACTTAAAAACACATTTTACTGTTTATAAAACAATTAAACTTTATGTTCGGAAACAGTTATTTGATTTTAAGTTTTTGTTTCCCTCAGTGAACTATTGTTAAGTGCAAGAGCTTCCTATTATTATATAATTTTGTTGCTTAGCACAATTAGAGCATTTTTAGTATTGTAAAAATAACAGTTAAAAATTCGTCCGATGCCCTACTTATCATAATCGAAAAGAGAAGTGATCTTGATTCTTTAATACATTTAATGCTTTCAATTTATTCCGTTAAACAATAAATTAGTCCAAAAGTGGCTACATAAACTGTAGCTGTGGCGCTAACTTGTATTTTGTACGCCTTTGCTTTTAATACCCTGCGTTTTGTTTTACTCAGAGGTGATATTACTAATAAGACCATGAACGCCCATTGGCATGGACAAGAGAGGGACGGGGTCTTGAGCCATGTAGAATCACGTTTATCCCTGTATCAAACCCTATTGTTATAAGTATGTTCTAAATTACCTTAATATATTTAAATTTTTAAATGGGTTCAATTAGTAAAGTACTAATTAAAGATAGTTGTATACGTGTGCAATGTTATAGACTCCTATGTAAAATTCATCTTGAATGATCTTGAATCTCGTATTATCATATATAAATACAATTGTTTCAGTAGATTGGAAGATATTCGGAACCTGAAGCCTACAGATATGAAGCCCGGAAACATGAAGACTACATTTTTATATGTACTATCTATGAATGGTATGTGAAAGATAAAAATCAGTTTAATATTTAAAAACTTATCTTTTGCGCAATGAAGATACAGCAGAAATTCGTTTGTCTAAAATGTTTTTTTTAATTTCGACTTTGTGGTGAATCGAACTACACACGAAGTTGTTATAAACCAAAGCTAATAAAGTCTAGGTGTAATTTTAATTATATATTTTCTCACAAATAAACACATCTCAAAATGCTGGCTTGTTTGGTACCTATCCTCCTTTCCCATTGTAATTGGACAGAGCTCTACTACAGATTGAGTAAGTTAGGAGTATTTTAGAAAATTTTTAAAAACCAATTGACATTACATTTTGTTGTTCCTGATTATGCTTAATCAAATTTATTGGATAATACGAATTAAAGCTCTATAAGTTCCTGATTATACAGTAATCAGCAAACAGATAATGTATCCATACAAATTTAAAAATGGTAGATTCCACAAGTGAAAGAACTAGATACGGGAAGAACAAAGAATTTTACAGCAGAAAATATCTGTTCGAGTATATTTTTACAGAACATCAACACACAACAGAACGACTGGAAATTGAAATGAAAAGTATTTATGATCGAATTATTTAAAAAACAATTAATATAATACATTAGAATAACTAATTATGTATCCAATGCTACTTGGAACCATAGTAAAATAACAGTAATCAAAAATGGAAACTATCTTAGAACTATAATGTATTTAGAAACTATGTAGTTCTAGACTTGATGGGTAAGGCTATAAAAAAGAATACGTAATCGTACCGGATAAAATTTATTTAAATATTGAAACTATGTCTACTATAAACGGTACAAATTGAATTCCGATGTAACGAAAATTCTCCGACAGGAACGTGCACCATTTTCGTATATTTATTTATTTATTATTATTTGTATATGTTTAAAATACCTACCAATGAGGTGCGCTAGGAATGAAAAAGTGTAAACAAAATAGAATTAGACTAGATTTATAGAATTTGTATGCACATTACTTTTTGCAGACGACTTAGTGAGCGCGGCGGTGGACAGTAATAAGACAAGTTCTGGCAGAAATCTTCGAAAAACATTGATTAAAAATCAATTTTGGCTAGACTAAATTGCAGGTAGAATATCGCACCAATAGGATAGGTCCAATTTCAGTGTCTAAATATTTGGAAGAAACTACTGACAACTGGAAGTTATCGAGATTTATATCAGTGTTATTAAAAACATTATCTTTTAAGAATTTAAAACGTGTATACTGAAAGAAGCAAGAGTACGGTGCAAAGAACAAAGAACGACTAATGAAAGGAGTACGATTAATGCCTAAGAAGCACGGCTAATTAAGGAGCAAACAACGACTAATGGCAGTGGAATTAGATTTTATGTTATAAAACAGTTGTAGAACCGAACAACACATGCAAACAAAAACACCCATATAAAGTTCGAAAAGAAATGACTTATTTGCGAAGAAATTATTCATGAAGAATGCAAATAAATAGGTCGGTCTCATATTGCATCAAATGCCGAAAAGACGTAAGTACATAACCATAATGAAGTTTTCAAACCCGTAATGAAGGAGTAATGTTCTCCTTGAAACAAAAATCTAATTGACTACAAACAAAATAAAAACATATTGCTCTAGTCACCTAAGCGTAACATAAAACAGTACAAAAGACGTATTTATTGCATTATGTTGAAAATACATTTCACGGAGATTTGATTGTATTCTTAGTAAATGTGACAGACAAGTTTGGTAGCGGCCCTTCTTGTTTATAGTATACTGTATTTTAAAATTAAATGTTTAAAGTTTTCACATTAAACAGAACATCTGAATAAAAGTCAATTAAAAACAATGTGAATTGTTTTTGATTGACTTTGTAATTTTTATTCCTTTTTTCAATTTCATGGAGCAAAATTTATATAAAATTTTATATAAAATTCTGATAATTTATAAGTAGCTTTTGTTTGTTTTATGTGAACTATAATTTTTACGTGTAAAACATATTTGGTACTTGAAAACAGTAATTTTCATTCATAGCATTAGGTAGATCGGCGTTTTCTAATACAAATTCTCTTGTTGATATACTTGATTTCTGATGCAAATCTATTTCATAAATAAAATTTATTTTAATCTGAACAAAACCCATATTGAATCAGAACACACTAATATAAAAACTAGATATCTAACTAAGTATACATTAACATCAACAAAAATTAACATATCAAGAAATTAAGTACAATTTGAAAATATTCGTTTAAGGCTTAGTAACAAAATATATAGATAAACATTGTGTACAAGTAAGCATACACACTAAATAAAATTATCGTATGTTTACTATATGTATGTATATATATATGTGTTATAGCTAGAGTAATATTTTACAGATATTCAAAAGTTGTTATACATTTGTAGCAATGTATAACAACTTTATGAAATGATCAAATTTCAATATGCAAATTTTACAACATAATCTACAATATTAAAATATTATGGAATAAATACAAAATATCCAAAAAAGTTACAATTAATAGAATAGGATAAAGTAAAAATTCAAAAATACACTTACGAATGACTACAAAAGACCTAGAGTGGTCTAATTGTTAATTTTTAAGAACGAAGTTTTTGTCTGAAATATGTTCTTTGTACAGTTTTGTACAGTAGAGTGGGCTAAAGTTAAAAACTTATAGATTCTATCTTGCATTTATCATCGAAATGTTTGGAACTAATATGCTATTTATTTACTATCAGTTATAAACCACAAAAGGCACATAGTATGTAATTTCATTCTCTACTTTTTCAACAAATATTATTAATTCGAAACGACTAAATCATCCGCAGCTGCTTGCGCTTCTAGTACAGTTTTCGTGACAAAAAACAAAAGAATATTCGACTTTACGTAAGTCGATACATGGTTTGATCATCATAACGATATTACTTATTACTTGTTTTCACATATATATCACAAAAAAATGTAAGAACTTGAATTTACACTTATTTTTTCGTTATTTATTATTCTTACAAATTAATTTACTGCTATTAGAATAGGCTTTCATTATTAGATCATAATCTAAAGAAAAATCCAATATATATACATATATTATATTTCATCTTAATTATAGTTAGCATTTTAAAAAGTTAACGTTATAAAAGGATTATACTAAAATACGAAAAAATATTCATACAATATACATCTTTTCAATATAAACAGTTAAATATGATTAAATATATTGTGCATTACAATCTATGAGTTATTTGGATTATGGTTTTGAGTATACTTAAAATTAGTTGCATATTGTAAAGTTACCCATAAGTAGGATTTTGGAATGGTATGTCAGAAAAGACGAATGATCAAAAAGGAGAAACTTATGTTTAGCAAAATCTCTGCAGGTAATAAAACTGTAAACTTTGAAAATCTTTCTTTTTTTTTTACTATAATACATTTAAGTTGTCGGTGTGATTGGAACATCTTGGTTAGGTTGCTGCGTATTTCCATTTGTTGTTCTGGTTACTCCCATATTTTCCAATTGCATTCCGTCAGGAACCTCACCATTCTGACACATACACAAGTAGATAGTATCCAACACCATCTGGAACATTTTTGTTTTGTTTTTTTTAATTATGGAGAAAAGATTGTTCAAACATACTTGAAAAGCGAAAAACACTGATTCAAAATAAAACAAACACTTCATTGTAATCAGCGCTAAAGCGGCGCTAGTGTTATACCAGTAACCTTAGTAACCAGTAAGTGTTATACCAGTATGTTCAATAACGTATAATGTTCTGAAGGGTTCAATGGGCAGAAAGCTGAATACGCAACTTAAATTTCGTATTCCCAAAATTTTTAAAAAATAAAGATTCAAAAGAAAAAGTTGGCAAAATTAAAAAAAGTTAAATCTTCAAGTAAAATATTTCTATAAGTTTTAAAACACGCAAATATTTTTATATTACAGCTCTAGTCCCTTTCCACTGAGTCTAATAAAAGAATGGACAATTTATTAACGAAATACATTTATTTATAATTTTTCAAGTATTTCCTTACGTAGTTAATGCATTTTCGTATCGGTAAAAGCCAACCTCCAAAACATTTTTGCCAATCTTTTCTTTATTTTTATAAATGCGTCAAACAATATGACAATATGAAATCACCCTGTGACTATTTTTATAAATGCGACAAAAGTTTCTGCGTCCTCATTAGGTCATGAACGGTAAAATAGATGACCCATTATTTCAATGTTTTGGTCATTCTCATAATCAGTGATTCGAGTGGTACCGTGCACGATCGTTAACTTGGTGCAAGAAATGTTCACCGATCCTCTTGGGCGTTTTTCACAACTATTTTGAAGAACCTGAGACAAACTATAAGCTACGACGAGCCTTAATCACGCCTTTAAACTTTTTTCACGAATAACTTTTGCGGTAGGCAATTCATTCTTAAAGGCCCAACGTGAGTGTTACTTTCTTTGGGAGTAACACTCACTACCTCTTTCACAGTGGTATACCCATGTTTCATCACCTGTGATGATATACACCAAATAAAACAATTCTTTATCAAAGCGATTTCGGTTTTCTTCTAGAGGTCAAATTGTGGGGTATCCACCGAGAACAAAACGTATTCCCAAATTGTGTAAAATAATGTATATGTTTTTAATATGAATGTCCGGAAATTTTTTGAATTTCTGCATAGTCACATTCTACATTTAAAAATTCCACATTAATCTTTGTTGTGATTTAATTAGTAGTTCATTATCTATTAAAACTCGCAGACTTATTACCTGTGACTTGTCTTAACTTTGAAATGAAAGTTTTATGGAATTAAAAGAAATGTACTACGTATAAAACTAAGACTGCGACTTACCTCGTAAAGACACAATATGACATGAGCTACACAAAAAGCGAATATTACAACTAAAAGTGTCGGAGCTGCATAGAATGTCAATTCCGGATTTTTTCTGAAGATATATAACCCGACGCATCCTGTTACCGCCGTTACGAAACATTTCCCCAGGAACAATATGAAATCACCCAAGCTGTTGATCATTGCCACCTCTAGAGTGTGACTCGTTAAGACTTCGAAAGCCTACAAAGACATTAAATATTATAAAAAACAATAACCTATGTAAGGTGTTTCCAACACCAAAAGAATTTATAAACTCGTATATGTACACAAAATATATACTTACGGTTCTAGCTGCCTTACAAAAATGTACACCATCGATTGCAATAACCGTATATGCGTTATGATTGAGATATCTGATGAATTTTTCAAGACAATAAAAGCAGCAAATGCAACAACTTAAGCCACATTTTGCACATTCACTACCTTTGTCTTTGTTTGCAGATAATCTAAAATATTTTACAAATATGATCAATTAACATTTTGATGCAATGCTCAAAATATATAAAGGCAACTTTTCATAAGAGAACATACAGCAAAGCTATCCTAAGGCAAGTACGGGGACCGGGAGATTCATAAGTGGTCGATTTATAGAGTAGGCGATTTATATGAGTAGGCGATTTATAGAGTAGGGACTAGTTTTATTTAATTTACAATAAATAACGATTGTACTAATAAGGCGACAGTCAAAACTAAAAGGTTCAACTTTTGTGTTATGCGAATATAGTGAAAGTCATTAAAACGTATGACTTTCAGTATATGAAAGATGAGGTGTCCAAAGAGTTTTTTGCTGCCGCTTAAAGAATAAGGACCATTGTTGTAAATTTACATTTTAACAACAAACCAATATATATATATTAACAATTCTTTAACCAAATTGAATCAAATTCTTTTAAAGAAAACTAAGGACTTAAACTGCAAACAATTTTAAATACGCTTGGGTCGGTATCAACTCTATCTGCCTCAATAAAGATGAAACTAGCCAAAGCCAAAGAACTTCGTTGTTACTATCAAAATATACGTGGTCTGAATATTAAAGCATCTCAATTTTACACCGAAACCGCCGGCGCAGAGTACGATGTAGTTGGGCTTACCGAAACCTGGCTGTAGGAAATGTTGAACTTTTCACAGACGAATATTAAGTGTTTCGATTTGATAGACAAACTACTCGATTAATAAACAACGTAAACGTGGCGGCAATGTTCTGGTCGCTATCAAGAACAAGTTTGCACCTTCCATATTAGACCTCTCAGGATTTGCTTTTCTTCTACTCCTATTGATATCAATGGTTGTAAAATTTACAACAATGGCACACATATTTATATTTTTGTTATATATGTTCCACCCAACCTTAATTCAGATACATAGTACTTTTCGAATATTTAGAATCACTCCATTATTTGTATGATAGAAACTTATTAATCTTAGGTGAATCCAATTTACATCTTTATCAATCAAACATTAATACTTCAGCACTAAATGATTTTATGGAGTTACTCAATTTAAAACAACATAACGAAGTTCCGAATAGCAATAATAATATTGTAACGATAGAAATATCTACGCAACTTAGACAATACGAATTTAAATGTCATAGTTCTAATTAGTTCGGTATTTAGACAGTTTAGACATTAGACCTATTAAACCATAACTTGGACTGCTCTCGAATCCAGAACGTGGAAAAGTATATAGCAGACAATCCGTTTAATGTGCTAGGTATACGTCTTTTGGGTGTACCCCATTAGAGCTTTAACAATTAACTCTCCATTTTTATATCAACGTACGTCCAGTGAGATCCCATACAGTTTTAGCAGCGCCACCGGGGATTAAGTTAGTCGGGAAGCTCAGTACACCTTCCGGGGAAAATCGGGATAGCACCATGAATCATACTACCGGCCAGGAGAATATTCTAGAATTTAGAGTGAGAAGAAAATAGGCATTACACTTGCTAGAGGGGAGCACTAAAGCCGCTACAGAGATTTGACGCACGGTGGTCCCTCCCCTTTGCTGGCCAGCTGCAGGCGATGCCTC
>WYDF02100443.1:0-10643 GCA_009867245.2 Adranes taylori | reverse complement strand
GTTGCTTCTGTATTTGATATTTGCATGTTTTGGGGTTATATTATTGAGTAAACACTGTTTATTGAATTTAATATTTGGGATTGTCTTGTGTAACGTTAATTTCTTGTAATAATAGTTATTGATGATTTTACCTTGACTAGGTGGAAAGATTTTATGTATTATCTTTGTTACGTGCTCCATTATAAATATTTTATATCGAACTAACGCGAGTTAGTTCGATAATAGGCCTACGCCCGAAACTCGAGTCACAAAGTAAGTGATATATGATAGTGCTTACGACGTTTTACATATAATATATATATCTATATATATATACACGCACTTACCCGGGCAAAGGTTCAAGCATTGATAATTTCTGTCCTTTCCACTGTTGCCTTTCGAAGTGCCAAATAACGGCAGTACCATCTTTACTACCTGAAACAAATTTCAATCCGTTATGAGCCCAAGCCAGCGAGTCTACTCTATCAGAATGAGCTTCAGTCTCTAAAATTCTTACTGGACCTGGAAATAAAACCATATTTTACACAAAATGTTTTAAATGTAATATAAAACTATCAAAATAATTATGAAAAAAACTACCTTCACAATCTGTTCGCATATGATACACCCTAACATGATGATCGGCAGATCCAGCTGCTAGGAATGCACCACCGCGACTAAATGCTGAGCATATCATTTGAGCCTGACCAGGTCGCATTTTCTCTTGATAGATCGTCGGTTTTGATCTAAAATAGTAGCCATTTCTTAGGGATAAATGATCAAGTAAAGAAAAAATGAAACTACAAATTGAAAAATACTGAACAGATTAAAATAAACAATTCTCAGTTTGTGGTAATTAATAAGTCAAATAATAATAAAATACGTCGATTTTATTATGGCTAACTGTAACAGCTAAAATTGGTTTTAAGCAAGATAATCTACTAAATCAAAAATATATAGAACCTAGACTGAAATGATTTGAAAAAAATTCATTTTTAATTTTAAATAGTGTATGAGTGAATCCCATTACCTTACTATTGTCTTCGAATAATAAAAAATCAAGAATACTGTAATAATAACATATTAATAAAAGAAAATTGTCGTCTTCGTCTACATCGATTGTTTTTAATGATTAAATAGGGCACATAAATAAATGTTAAATTGGATATTAAAGCATTGAAATAATGAGAAATCTGGAAAATAAAATTACCTGTTAAAGTGAGTGCAACAAACAAGAGGTAAAAATTATTTTTAATTGTCATTTGAAGAAGATATTGTTTAGTAATAAAAAGAAGGTCACTAAAGGAACTAAGAAAAGTCAATGTGAATGACCCACTTTGGATTGGTTCGATATAACAATAATTATATCGAACCAATCAAAAGTTGGTCACCTTCACATTGACTTTTCTTAGTTCCTTTAGTGACTCTCATTTTATCACTAAACAATATCTTCTTCAAATGACAATTAAAAATAATGTTTACGGTTAGTGCCAACCGAAACAACTTCGTGTTTGTTGCACTCTTAACAAGTAATTTTATTTTCCAAATTTCTCATTATTTCAATGCTTTAATATCCAATTTAACATTTATTTATGTGCCCTATTTTATATTTTAGATTGAGAATGACAAGCTTGCTGAAAATACATTAGCTAGCGTATGATTTTTATAAATCATTAAAAACAATCGATGTAGATGAAAACGACAATTTTCTTTTAATAATAATCATGGTCTAAGACTCATTAAAACTTAAAAAAAATGTTTTACTTACACAAACTGTGCTTTGTTTTTACTATCTAAGCAATAAGCCCAAAAAGCAACAGATCCGTCGGAACTCGTTGTAACCAAATACCGCATATCCACACTTTTTGCCGAAGGTGCAAAATGTACCGAAGTTATAGTTCCAGTATGACCTAATACAATTATTTAAAAGGAATGATGTAAATCCTTTTAAACATATATTTATATATAAGATCCGCAAGAAATAGTTATTTGGTGCAATAGATTCAGTGATTATATTACCTGGTAATACTGCCACAGGTGTTCCCGTTTGTAAACACCACACCCGCAAAACTCGATCAATTGAACCAGCAGCCAATAATGTATTTTCGGTATTTATATCAATGTCGGTTATCTCTGAGGCAGCTCCGCGAAATGTTGCCAGTAGTCGACCGCTTATAACTGACCATACTTTAACTAACAAATCATCAGCTCCCTGATATAAAAATTCAAATATATTGTTTCCTTTATAATAATAATAAAAATCTTTATAATAATCGGGTATAACAATTACAATGCATCATTACTAAGTTTAAATCATTGGCCATAGAATCGATTGTTCAAGTACTTTACAGCTTTCAAATTAAACATAAAACTTTCCTTAAAAAGCTTATTAAGCAATAATAGTTAGAAGCTATATTCTTCCCTATATCAATGCTTGGCAATGTAGTCGACGTATCAACACAAAAGGATTGATGTCTCATGTACTGTTTTATGTCTTGAGCTGTAATCATCATCAGAACAGGTCTCCCACAATTAGTGAACTTTCTTTAAATGAGAGTTTTCGAGCTACCAAAACAAAATCGGCAGTTACATCGATTTTGCTTCGTGCATGATCAAATATGACCGGCTTGCTACTATCACCAGTATTCAAGCAATTTTAAAAGAAAGATGCAAAAACAATAACCACTATTTTAAGAAACATTTGATAGAATGTTCTCAATGGATTCCCCACAATTTCTATTCTTGCACTGAATGCTGAATTGTAGACTATCAATCAATCAAAAAACCAGGATTGGCATAAAAACTTACAACATATCACAATAAATTACAATTCATTCAAAATAAAATTCCTTCAATACAATTAATTCCAAATCCTTTAAACTAAAATTACAAAAATTAAGACAAACCAATAAAACCCATTCTAACTTTTCCTTTTCGTCTTTTAGAAGGAATAAGTAACATTTGCACTTACTTTATTTTACCCCGTCAATTCTCTTCTCTCCTCAATAAATCTTTCAATTATCCCTATACCTTTTATTCCTTCTCCCAAACACACTCTTACATTCCCAGCCAAACTGCTTGCTCCAATTCATTCACCAAATGCTCCCATCTCTGCTCATCTCCCCTGATTAAATCTTATAACCAACATTTGGAGAACCTTGTCACCTCGCTTATTCCTTTCCTAAACTTTTGCGATCCAATTCACAAATTATCACATTTTCCGTCTATTCCTCTTTTATCTTACTCCCACCTACATTTCTCGCAGCCCTCTTTCTATATCACTCCATTCAATTCCTATACATTAATTTATCCAATTAATGTATAGGAATTGAATGGTCTTTATACAGAGAAAAGACCCTAGATGTTCTGTAAATCTGGTATGTAGATTCGTACAGGTCTAAAACATCTGATTTGCCAATTAAATTAAAATATTTGTTGAAAACGCAATTGTTAAGCATCAATTAAGCAAGCAACTTAGTCTATTGCTTCGTGACAAAGAGTTTAGCAAAAAAAAATAAACCAATTACTTACAGTAATTATATATTTTCCCATGTGATCAAATAGGAGACAATAAACAGATGAAAGATGCCCTAAAGTTTGTCTTTGTAATTGCAATTGACCATATTTTGATGCAGAAATAAGTGATAATCTGGACACTGGACCGGAGGATTCTCGTCCCATTAAAACATTTACTACAAAAAGAAAAACAAAGTTAGAGATATCATAAAAATATAACTGAGTAGTATTAAATTCATCTTTTAGAGTCGTACTTATTTAAAAAAAAGCATAATTTATAATAATACACCATGCTACTAATACATCCAAATTACAACAAATACATTTGCGGCTGAACCAATCTAATAAATAAATAGATACATATATTTATACTTGAACTGTACCGCTTAGTCGCTATAAGTTATGTATATCAATAATGTATAAAATAATGATTAAATTGAAACAATATTTATTAAATGTATCAATAAAATATACTAATAAAAGATGTGTGTTTAAAGCATGTTATTTTCTTTCATGCCATCGAGGGTGTTATTGAATGTACAGATATTGGACTTTTTCTCTTTTGAGCTTGCTAATCAACTAGTCTTATGTCGTATAGTGACGTCATGATGTCGTATTGGGGTGTCCTCTATTACTCGTACTTTTTTCTTGTGGACTTGTCGAACTTTTTGATTTGCGATGTAGGACTCCAAATTTCGATACAATAAGCCAGAGTAGATTGAAAAATAGTGTATTATGTACGTTTTGCTGCCTAAAACGGATCCGTTGCTGTCATAGAATACATCGTTCTGGATAGTGATTTACAGAATTTATCAGTATATGGTTTTCATGACCTTGATCTACTTCTAGGCCTAGAATTTTCACTCTATGCTGAAATTAGTATTATCCAGAACTATTATAGTGTAACTATCTTTTGTTTGTTTGATAGTCAATTTCATTATACCATCTCTCATTATTATCCATGATGTTTCACACTGAGGTTTGGACTTTGTCTTTATTTGGATGTGTGAAGTGTGTGTAATATATGAGTGAAGTTACTTTAATGCATATGTTTGCACCTAATTTATAAATAGTACGTTAATGTAAGAATGTTAAAATCGGATAATCTATTTATTTTGTGATGGTCGGCATTATTACACATATCACACTACATCCGAATACTGATATGTAGGTACTCTAAAAATAATTTTGGTTAGGGTACGTGGCGGCAGCCACATAATCAAATTCAATTAATATGAGTCAGAAATTTATGAGAAAACATTATCAAATATGTTTTTTCATGTTTGACGAAAAATGTTATATAACATTCTACTTCAAACTAGGTATGAATTGTAATTTTCGGCGTCCATAAATTCACCTCAAGCTTCCTATCTTTCGGATCACTAAAAATAATTAGTGTCTACAATAGCATAAACACCTACAAAGTTAAAATGTTATCTAACAAACAATTGCATAGCCTCAATATTCATGAAAAGAATAATGCTTACCAATATTATGTTTACTATGCACAGAAAAGGAATCACATATTGGCATCTGATGTCTTCGTATAGCATAATATTGCGTAGTTTTTCTCTCAAATAAATCATCAGCTCTTTTTAATAAAGACTGTCGTCCAGACCCAAGTAATGTAGTTTGTTTCACACACGGTGGAAGTCCTTTTTCTACGATATCACTAATACGAGCACTTATTTTTAAAATATGATCTGAACTGATGTGAGGATACGAATTATCCTAAAAAAGAACATGCACGAAATATTGAATATTTTAAATTTGCCTCAGTAATTCATTAAACATATTTACCAGTTCATCAAAACATCTGTCATGTGAATTTCCTAACCAGTCGAGTCTTTTAGGCAAAATCTAAAAAACATAAACTATAAGTATATGTACACTTTTACTATTTGAGATTGGTACCTTTTGAGCTTCTAGTTCCTCACAAAATTTCTAAAACAAATTAATGTAAATATTTACATTAAGTACTTATTTAAAAGAAAAAAAAATACCTTATATGTTTCTTGAAGAGGACTTGTAGATAAAAATTTTCTAATAAGAAAATATAGCTCTGAAAATATGGACAGTAGATTAAAATACAATATATACGAAAGCAATATAATTTATAAAACCTGGTTTAAGCAAATCATATTTTGCTACTTCGTCCATCGTGAACTTTAAAATTTCAGAACATAGTCATGATTTTAGCTTAGAAATAATTAAGACAACATTTTTAAAGTTATACGGCAGCTCCGAAATTATTTTCAGTAATTCCTTTCTACTTTCTAATGAAACACACTCAAATAAATTTATATTTGTTATAAAACTCAATAAAATTGCTAAAAACTAACCTTACACATGACAGGTGTCACTACTGAATATTAGTCAAATGTGACATTGTCAGTTTTGTATATTAAAAAGGTAATTTCAAAGTAGACCAAATGTACTGAAAGAAAATCAGTATTAGTTAATAAGAGGAGATTTCGAACCTGAAATAAGAAGCGGAGTGCTACAAGGTACCAAAATCGGAGCGTTGCTATTTATATTAGATATAAATGACTTACCGAACGTACTAAACAAATGTAATATTATGAGTCATTAATATCCGCCAAAGAAAATAAAGTAAACAACATGATAAAAGACTTAAATGATGAGATGGAATTGCTGTCAGACTGGATCAAAATTAACAAAACCCCTAAAATACAACTAAAACTAAGGCGACGTATATTACAAATAATGAAAATAACTTATATGAAATAGAAATCACATACGTGAACGAGATTAAATATTTAAGTATCGTAAGCTAACATTTAAAAATAATTATTAATGATTGTTAGGAAAAATAAGAAGTAATAATAATTATGTATTAATAAATCTATTTACAACTACTTGTAAATAGGTTTATTCCCATATTTTCAGCTGTTCTCATTGTAAAAATTCTTATAAAAATAATTTATAATAATACATTAATTGTTATATTTATATTTCTTTTCGTTCTCTCTATATATTTTTTCTTTTTCTCCATGCAAAGGTGCATATATTTCTTTCAACAAAATATTTAATTTGCTTTTGCGTAAAAAGTAAATTAAATGATAATTTTCATTACATAAAAGCTGTAAAAATAGTTTGAAGAATTAATTTAATTGATTTACTTTTGTTAAGAAATTAGCTTCATGTAAATGAAATGAACCTGAAAACGATTTACATGAAACAAATTTCAAGTTTTATTTGAACTACTGATGAAAGTCGTCGTTCCGTTAATTTTCCAAAAATACTAGTGATAATATCTATTTTTATGGAAAGGATTTGATTAATCCATTAATGATTGAGTTTACCTTTTAAATCATTAGAAATCGGAACAATTTCACTTTTATATAACACAATATTTGATATTTGACCAAACGTGATATAAATTTAATATGAATCTGAAAATGAATCAGATAATGCAAATGAAATATAAGTGAATAATTGTATATCGAAAATGAGTTAGTAAAAGAAACTACTTGCAAAGCAGAAATATGTCCAACCAAAATAAATAGTTTCAGTAAGTGTTTTATACAGCCAGGGTAAACACTTCAAAAAATATCAAGAGAGAAGAAGAAAATACAAGGTGCAATGACTAGTTTTATTCCTTCGGTGATTGATCCTAGGGACGGAAATAGGCCGACGTTATAAATAAGAAAGAAACGAAAGAGTTTTATTCCTGTGTTTTGTAGTGCTCATAATTGACTCGCGCTAGACGATATACTCGAAGTTCCATTTAAAAATATGTTTCCTATAAAAATATGTTTTTAAAGTAAATGTTTCTCGTGAAAGAACTCTATATTGTTCTGTAATATTTCGGTTACACTTAGCGAACGCAAATTTAAACAGATCATTCCATTGAGTTGTAAATTTATATAGATCGACTGATTTGCGCGTTTAATTTTTAGTTTTTAAATATAATTAAAACAGACTACAGTGTTATACATGGAAACTCAAGCAATCAATTGTATTGCATTGGTGCGTGAATTACACTTTAATAAACTATAATTAGTATACTGTGTACTACATGAGAACGTAATTTAATAGTGAAATTAGTTTATAAGTATCATATATCTTAACAGTTATATGCTTATAATTGTTATACATAACACTTATAACCTCTTATACACAATTCTATATAACAGATCTTAAATGGTAACGTTTGCTTTTGAGGGTCCAGAAGATTAGTAGTTCAAATGACTGCTATTTATAAATGCGATGATGGCACATTGTCTGTTTATTTTTCAACATATTGATAATATATTTTAATACCCTGTATACCCTTTTAGATTTCAATATGCAGATAACTTGACTGTTTTAATGATAAATAAAATTAATTACTTCGATAACAATATCAAAGTAAATAGCCGTATTTGTTTATCGGAGCATGAAGCATTGTGTTACTGCGTGCATCTCATACCTTTTGTTGAAAAATACACTTGCCTTTTTTTTGTACAAATAAATATAACCTATACTTGACACTGACAGATTCGAAAAAAATTCTGATATAGGTAACCTAATTAGCCTAAGTGGAGAGAAAATGTCGTGTAATAATAAAGTTGATAATAGTTTAATAATTCTGAAGTGATGTAGCAACATTAAATACACAAAATTAATCATTGGAACTACCTTTAAAAGTTCTATTGGTAACACTGTTTATTATCATTCACATGTCATAAATGTTTAAATTTTCCCCACGTGCATTTGACTATTCGCAGATAAATGTCTTTTTCTTACTGAAACTGCTAAGAAGTGAAATTCGAATTTTTTACGTGTGCTGTTAGAAAATAAACTCAAGAGTAAGTTGCATGTTTTCTTGACGTATAGGATATAAGGAACCGAAAAACTTTCGCTCAAATCTCAATTTTAGTAAATTTGATTCTAATACGGTGGTGTCAGCTATATGAGCATAACAAATAGATGATCTTCAATAGCTGGTACTTGAAATTTTTTAATGTAATATATACCGAAGTGTCAAAACTAACAAATATTTTTTATATTGCTCATCAAAGTAAGTACTTTACTAGTTTCAAAGTTAATACTTTACCTAGTGAAAAATTTTTTTGTTTGTTTTAGTTGTCATGCTTACTCCCAAAAGCAACGAAAAATATTCTAAAGAAAGTTTCATAAAAGCTTTACAAGCAATAGATGGTGGAATGCCCACTGCAACAGCAAACAAAACTTGGGATTTGAAGAACTACCCTTGTATACAAGAACAGTCGAAAATACTCTAGAATGTGCAGGAAAGGGCCATCAACAAATCTAACTCCATTTGAAGAAGAATCGTTGGTCGAATGGCTTTTCCATATTGCTGATAGAGGCTTCCCGGCTACTAAACTGCAATTAATTGACTCTGTTGAAATGTTATTCAAAGAAAATAATAGAAAAAACAATTTTGTTAACCGTAAATGAGCAAAAATTCGCGATTGGTTTCAAGAAATAAGGTCGTATTTAGATGCAAATAATTATCTCTCCATTTTAGAAGATCCAAAGCGGACGAGTCTGCATTCTTCTTATCAGCTCCAGGAAATAGAGTCCTTATTAAAAAAGGATCTTCTACGGTTTATACTTTTACTGCTAATACCGAGAAAGAATGTATGGCTGCTTTGATGAATGCAAACGCAGCTGGGGTGGTGGCACCTCCAATGGTTATCTACCAGTATGAGCGAATTCCTCTTCATATTTTAAATAAGATGCCGGCAGGATGGGCAATAGGGAAAAGCGATGGTAGGGGTGGATGACTGATCAAACCGTTTTTGAATATATTGGAAATATTTTTGTACCTTGGCTAAAAGAAAAGAATATTAATTTGCTCATAGTTTTATTTGTTGATGGCCACTCCAGTCACTTAACGCTTCCACTAAGTAATTTGTGTTCAGAAAGTGGAATAATTTTGATTGTGTTGTGCCCAAATTCCACACCCTCAGCCTACGGACGTAGCTGTTTTTCGAACCTTGAAAAGTGTCTGGAAGGAGGAAGTACAACGATGGAGAAGGAACCAATATAGCCAATGGCTATATATCTACAGGTCTGCAACCATTTAATCCAGACGCCATTAAATATAAGAAATATTTTATAGATGGACAAGCCAGCGCAGTTGCTTTTAAACACAAATAATCCCAAAGATAGTACCAAGTTAATATATTTTGAAAAGTTTATCGCAAAATAAATACTGGAATCCTTTCAAAATCATATTGGTAATCAATTGAGTGGCCAAAAAAAGAATGGATCTTTATATTTTGTATGGAATGTTATAAAAGCAGACAGTGAAGAACAACACGTAGAAGATGACTACTGCGCTTTTAGGTCTAACGTAACAGCTGAACACCAAGAAGATACTGAAATAATGTCGTAAAAAGTATTGGTTCTGAAGATCATCCCAAACCCTCCACATATGGAATTAATTTGAATGAAAATGGCATCATTTTTGAAGGAATATCTACTATCATGCCTTCTGCTACTACTACTTCGGCAATAGATTTGAGCGAAAGTGGTATTCCTTTTAAGGATTTACCAAGTCCATTTTAAGCATGTCTCTTTTGGCCTAAATTACAAATTAATGAAAAAAAAAGGAAATCAAAAGAAAAATTACCAGCAGTAGTATCCTCAGAGAAATGGAAGCAGTACCAACAAAAAAAAGAAAAAATGAAAGAACAGCAGGAAAAAGCTAAGCAAGAGCGCAAATTGAAAAGGGAACCCAAACAAAAATACCCAAAACAAAAATAAAGCAAGCTAAAAGAAAAATAATGTCATTGTCAAATTCAAGTGTGGATGTCGTTTTAGAATCTGAAGAAGAACTAACTCTATTACGAACCTGAAACGCTAAGCCCAAAAGTAAACTCCAAACAGCTTAGCGTTGGCGAATTTGTAATTGTGAGGTATGAGGGGAACTATTATCCTGATGTCATAAAAGCTTTAACATCTGAAAAGGCTTTTGTAAGTGTGATGCGAAAGGGTCTTACAAATACGTCGACATGACCTTCTAAAGATGATTGCTTGTATTATAATTTTGAAGATATTATGGAAAAAATCGCAGAACCAGCCAAAGCAAATGAAAGAGGGGCATTTAGGGTGCCGGAATGCCTTAAATATTCGGACTTTGTTTAAGTATTTTACTTGTTACTTTACTTGTA